>RRYC01000102.1:0-15437 GCA_004016185.1 Quambalaria eucalypti
AATACGGCAAGCCAGTAGAGTCGAGTTAAGACGAGTCAAAAAAAGCAGGCAAAGAACGATGATGTCCAACTCCAACCGAGTTCAAGTTCAAGTTCAAAGTGACGGTGAAACCCTTCTACCTCTACCTCTACCTCTCCACCTCCATCTCCATCTCCACTACATACGATGAGAAGACCCAGTCCCCTCCCCTCCCCTCCCCACCCCACACCCCCGTCACCCCCTCAAAAACTCCAAGACCGCGCCCCTCCCCTTCCTACGAATCACCTCCCTCATAGCAGCAAGACTCTTCTCCTCCGAGTCGGATAATAGCGCTGCAACGAGCGTTGCAGCCGTCGTCGGAGTGTCGCTGTCTTCTTCCGTCATTGCGCCCGCCGAGGCCGAGCCCTGGGAGGACAATGGCCCCGCCCCGCGATCCCGATCCCGATCGCGATGTACGAGTTTAATCCTCTTAGACGGGGGCTTCGCGCTCGCCCTCGTCGGGGCTTCACCGCGCACCCTCGCTACGACCTCCTGCGGCGGCGGCACCGGAGAAGCACTCCACTCCCCCCGCTCATCACTCTCCGGCCACTTCTCATCTTCCTCTCTCGAGAGTTTTCCCCGACGGGAAGGCTCCCCGTAATCGCCAGTGGGTGGGGGGTCAGGCGGGGGGGAGAACCCACCGCGGGGCTGGAGGCGGGCGTGTAGGGAATAGGGGGAGGTAGCGGAGTGCCCGGCGCGGGAGCGAGCCTGCGCAGATTCGAGGTCGAGGGCGGCGGAGGCTAAGAGGGCGAGGGGGTCGGCGGCGTGCGAGCGGGCGTGGGCGGGTCCACTCTCCCCGTCTTCGTCTCCGTCCCCGCCCTCGCCCTCGCTCTCGTCTTCGTCCTCACCAACGCCGGCTCGGCCGCTGCGCCCGCGCCCGCGCCCGCCCGCATCCGCATCCGCAAGCCTCTCCCTCTCCCTACCCCTCTGCTCCAACACCTTCATCCACCAATCCGTACGTATAATCTTCTCGGGCACCCTGAACCGCACTTTGCGCATCCCCCCACCGGGAATCTGCCGATCCGCAGGCTGGATGACGCGCTCCTCCTGGTCGATGGTGGTCCAGCCTTTACGGAGGGAGACGAGCCCCGCTGCTGACGCGGAGGCACTCACGCCACCCGAGCCGCCGCCGCCGCCGCTGCCGCTGCCACTGCCGCTGCTGCTTCCTGCGCTGGGTCCACCGCCTCCCGAGCCGCCGCCTGATGCTGACCCCAGGCCACTGTACCCGCTCCCCGCAACACCACTGCCGCCACTGCTCCCACCGGCACCCTCAACCCAATAGGTATCCAGCGGGTCGGGTATGACGTCTACCTGCCCGCTGTTGCGCACGACGGGGCGGTAGAACATGCCTTTACTCCAGCCGGTATTGTGCACCGTGGGCGTCGGGAGGTCAATGATCTGTACCTGCGTCGAGCTCTTGGGGACGCGCGTGTGCGCAAGGAGCGACTCGACGTGCAGGGGACACCGCCACTTGCGGACATTGCCCGGCATCGAGGCCAGCGGAGGGTCGAGGCAGTCGAGGTGGAAGTGAAGGGGGCAGTAGTCGCACGAGACGATGCGTCGCCAGTCGCGCGGTGATGACGCCGCAGAGGTGGCATCGTCTTGGGCGTCTTGACGCGCATCGCTGGCATGGCGGAGGGAGCGACGAGGGCGCTTGCGGCTCGGGGCACTTACGGCGCCGGTCGTACCGCCCCTCGGCAGGGCACTCTCGCCGCAGCGGTAACACAGCACCTCTCTGCCCTTTGCATCCTTGAGGCGGAATGGATCGCGCTCGTCGATGCCTCCCCTCTTATCGCGATTGACGGCGCGCAGGGTGCCGAGGTCGACAAAGGACACGCCGTCGGGATGCGTGGTGACGCCCTTGCAAAAGTGTTTGATGTCTGGTGGTAGCTGGAACAGGGCGGTATTGCGCTGCTCCAAGACGTGCAGCATGGGGGCAAAGAATGGACCACCGGCGCTGAGTGGTGGTGCCGAAGACTTGTGGCTATTGCGCGACGACGAGGGCGGGGGTGGGCGTGGCGTGGGTTTACGGCGAAAGGTGCATTCACGGCAGTACCACTCGGAGCTGTCGTCGATTTCGTCGAATGACAGGGGTGGGTCGACGCAGGTAAAGTGAAAGGAGCGGGGACACGAGTCGCAGCAGATGAAGTGACCCACGCCGCGGCAGGTGGAGCAGAATTCCTCATTGTGCTGGCGGGACGACGACGATGTCGGGATTGGTATGTCAGCATCACCGTCGTAATTATTATACTGTGCCGACGTCCTCGCTTGCACCCGCACTACTCACGTCAATGACTTGTTGTGCCCCCGCGTGAGGATGCACACTGTGCCCTGCATCTTCGACCTTTACCTTTTTCTCCTTTGCCGTCGTAGCACTTGCACTGCCACTGCCGCTGGCCGCCGCCGCCGGACTGGTGCCGAGACTCTTTCTGGAATTGTACGTGGTAGAGCTGGAGCTGACGGGATGGACGACGGCGGCCTGGGGCGGTGGTGGAGCGGTGGGGAGCCCTGCGTCGTAATAGGATCCACGCGCGGCTACACGGGCTGCTGCTGCGCGAGTTGGGCGGGCTGCCGTCGACGGTGCTGCGGGGGCTGGCGCAGGTGTGGGTGCAGACGCTGGTACAGGCGTGTTGCGTGTGGATGTTGTTGCGCTGCCGCTGCCGCTGCCGCTGCCGCTGCCACTGCCATTGTGGGCGGGCGAGGCAGCGGCGGCGCCATCTGCTGCTGCTGGTGCTGCCACGCCGTCGACACTGTGCGCGGCGCGCAATGCCCGGCCACCACCTGCACTCTCCCTCTTTCTTACCTTTGCAGCCTTGGCAGGGCCCGATGTGGCCGTGGCCGTGGTCGTGGCCGTGGGCGCAGTCATACTGTCTGTAGTCTCCTCACTCTTGACAATGGTTGGCTGCGAGGGAGTCATCGTCATCGTCGTCGTCGTCGTCGTCGTGGTATTGGCCGCACTGATTGCCTGTGATGGCTCGCTGGCCAAGGCTGTCTGGCCTGCCCCGCCTGCCTCGCCTGCCTTGCCTGCCTCACTCGCACCCGCCTTGCCACGCGCTGCGCGAACTTGGGGCGCGTCTGCGTCTGCGTCTGCGTCGGTGTCTGCACTCGCCGCCGCTGCCGCCGCCTGCTGCGCCTCCTCGTCCTCGTCCTCGTCCTCCTCTTCCTCGCGTGAAGCACCTCCGCTCGGCCCCGCGCCGCCGCGGCCCGCGCCCTCGCCATCAATCGACGGAGAGTGAACAACACCACCGCCAGTTCCCACGGCACCCACGGCACCACCAGTAACACCGCCACCACCAGAAGTACCACCGCCACCAGGCGAAGACGTCGAACTGAAAAATGGCTCATCCGTCGAGCTCGACGCGCCTGTGCCTGTGCCTGTGCCTGCATGTCCATCCACGCCTGCTTCCGCATCTGCTTCAGCTGCTGCCGCCGCTGCTGCGAGGAGTACCTCTTCTTGGCTTGCTGCGTGGCCCTCGCCCTCACCGGCAGGCAACAACGACAACTCCCGTATCCTCGGTGTCGAGCTTGCTGATGCAGGTTCGCTCGTCGTGCCAAGGGCTGGTGCAGACGCAACGAGGCCAGCAGGCGTCGCTGAGCGGGATTTCGCGCCTTCGCTCATCCTCCCCCTGACGGTAATCTTGCGCGCCTTTTTGCCCCTTGAAGGCGTGCCACTCCCACTCGCTTCTGACTGCTGCTGCTGCTTCGTCGCGTCGGCCTGCCCCGTGACAATTGCGTAAAGCGCCCAGGGCACATCACCCTCGTATCCCTCTGGCTTGGCCAACGCATAATTCGGCGTCTTGCGTTTCCGGTCGTTGCTCAGCTGCGCCAGGGCTGGCGTCGATGCCGCTGCCGGTGGTGCCCCTGCCAGTGGCACTTGGCCCGCCGCCGCCGCTGCGCCTGTTGCGCGCCGTGGTACTCTGCCGGCAGCAGTGGGCTCGGGCTGCGGTGCCACGGGGGCCATGTTTGCAGCCAGGACGTGGGGAAACGAAGGCGGCGTCTTGTCTGGATCAAGAGGCGAGTACGACGGGTGCGATACCAGCGTGGGTGGAGGTGCGGGGAGGATTTCCGTTGCCAGTGGATTCGTCGTCTGCTCATCTAGGCCATCGCGCAGGGCTGGGGGAAGTACGAGAGGAGGAGATGGGGCCGATGACGTGGATGTGGGGGCCGTCGAGGTGGTCGTGGTAGTAGTATTGGTATTTGTGGGTGCTGTAGGTGCTGCGGGTGTGGGAGTGGCAGTGGATGCTGGTGGCTGGTCTGCACTCGTGGCGGGACTACTGTTCGTCGTACTCCTCCGCGAGTTGCGCATGAGCGTCTGAAAGGCATCTCCCTTGGTCGTTGCGCCCCCCTTGGTCACTGTGTCTCCCTTGGGAGTTGCGTCGCCCTTTTGCTTCGCGCCTCCCTTGGCCGCTTTGCGTGCCGTCGTCGTGGCCTCTGTCGCAGGTGCCGGTGCTGGTACCGCCGACACTGCCGCAGCGGTTCCTGGCCCCGGCGAGGCAGAAGCAGACATTTCGCGACGCAAGTTGCGCGTGACCCTCGTGGGCGTGGCGGTGCGTGGCGTGGGCGTGGGCGTGGGCCTGGACGCAGACGCAGACGCAGACGCAGGACTCTGTTTGGGCGGCGTCGCCTTTGCCTGTCCGGGCGTGTTTGCAGCTGACTTTGCGGCGGCGGCGGCGGAGGGTCGTGTAGGCGTCTGTCGTGGCGTGGCTGCCTTATTTTGGCTGTGGCTGTGGCCGTGTCCACCATTGCTCGCGCGTAGACGACTTGGCCCCGCAGTGTATCCATTGGCATAGCTGACATTGGCACTCGTCGACGACGAGGGCGACTGCGAGGGCGAGGGCGAGTGAGAGTGGGCATGTCTCGGTGTGGATCCGGATCCCTGTGCCGTTGCCGTGGGACTAGCTGCGCCACCACTTGGCCGCGTGCTGCTGCCGCCACTGCCCCTCGCCTGTCCTGCCCCACTGCCACTGCCACCACTGCCACTACTGCCACCAACGCTCTTCCTGCCCGTGGCGAGGGCTGCAGCCGCCAAGATTGCGTCGGTGATGCTCCTGTCCGTCGAGTTCATTTCGCGTGTGGTAGTAGTGGGCGTGGGCGTGGGCGTGGGCGTGGGCGGTCGTGGTAGGGTGTATGCGCTATGCGCGGGCTGGAGTGCGTATGCCTCGCTGGCTGGGAGAGCACACCGGCACCAGCACCAGCGCCGTGGATCTCTAGCGTACGATTACCTTTTTTTTTGTTGTAGTCGTCGTTATTACCGTGTGCGCGCGTGCAAGCAGTGCCTTGGCTGCGCTGGTGGTTGATTGCAAAGCAGGGAGTAGGAAAGAGGACGAGGAGGAACGAGGGTAGAAAGAGGAGGGGGCCGTAGTCGCTGTGCCCGCTGTGCCGCCTGCCTGTGCCCCCTGCCTGTGTCCCTCCCGCACCGGCAACGCGTCCATTCCAGGCGCAGAAACGCGTCGCGCGCAGGCGAGGCAGGGCGGGACAGCGGGGCCGAAGGGGAGGCGACATGGTGGCAAGGGTCAATGCTATCAGTGAATTCATTCACTGCTGGTAGGAGTGAAGTGGAGTGCAGTGGAGTGCAGTGGAGTGCAGTGAAGTGCAGGAGAGGTTGACTTGCTATCCACCGCAGCATCTCGTACCACGACGACGACATTAGCAAGTGACTTGGTACACCCACGCGCTCGCTCGACCTGATACTCTCTCCTCACTACCCTCTCACTCGCCCACCCGCCTCACCCGCCTCACCCTGCCTCACTCGCTCGCTGCGCTCGCTGCTCACCCACCATGTCCGAACGCAAAGTCCTCAACAAGTACTTTCCGCCAGACTTCGACCCCTCCAAGATCAAACGCCGCAAACAGCCTCGCGACGCACAACAAGTCGTGCGCCTCATGGCGCCCTTTTCCATGCGATGCAATACCTGCGGAGAATACATCTACAAGGGGCGGAAATTCAATGCGCGTAAAGAGACGGTATTGGGAGAGACGTACTATGGGATCAAGATTTTTAGGTTTTATATCAAGTGTACGAGGTGTAGTGCTGAGATTACCTTCAAGACGGATCCAAAGAATACAGGTGCGCATTGCCCGCCCATGCGTATTGAGTGTATGCGTAGTGTATATGCTGACATTCACACGACTACCACCACCAACCACCAACCACCAACCACCACCACATCGTCGCGCCCACACCCCACAGACTACGCAGCAGAACACGGCGCCTCCCGCAACTTTGAGCCATGGCGCACCTCCCCTAAGCCAGGCGAAAGCTCCGACGGCCAAGACGCAGACCCCCTCGCGCACTTTGTCGAAGAGGAACGTCTCCGCGAGCTGGAAGAGTCCGGTCGCAGCAGCGGTGGGCGGGGGCACGCCTCCGACGACCCAATGGCCTCCCTCGAGGCGAGACAGGCAGAGAGTAAACGCGAGATGGAGGTGCTCGATAATTTGCAGGATTTGCGCACGAGAAATGCACGGATGGACCGTGTAGATGCGGGGGATGTACTCGAGCGGTTGGAGGCGAAGCGGGCTGCCCAGGGTAAGGGTAAGGCTGCGGTCGGGCTGGACCCGGAAGAGGAGGAGCGGAGGAGGGCAGAAGAGGAGGATGAAGAGCTGGTAAGGAGGTACTTTTCGTGTGCAGAGGATTTGCAGGGCGGGGACGAAGAGGCGCGGGAGCTCAGCCTGGCGCTCAAGGGAGGGGGGGCGCCCGCGGATGGTGACGGCGACGGCGACGGCGACGGCGACGGCGATGCCGCTACGACGACACCCTCACGCCCCCGCCCGCCCATTGTAGTCAAGCGGGCGCTCCTCGACGGCGATGGCGACGGCCAAGACCACACCGCTTCCCTCGACGGCGGCGGCGGCGGCGACGACGGGAATGAACCCGCGCCTACTAGTCTGCTGAGCGAGCGTGCCAGGGGTCTCTTGGGTGCGGGTGTGGGCGCAGCACAGCAGCCTGCCAAGAAAAAGGCAAAAAAGGGAGGGCCGAATGCTTTTGGGTTGGTCAAGAAGAAGGCGACCAAGTAGTTGGTAGGCGTCTCGGTGATCATCAACACTGCCACCACCACCATCATTATCACCAACCAAAGGGCATCACCACCCATTCTTCCTTGACACGCGCATACATTCTTTCCTGTTGTTGTATACAGTACTTATTTCAATCATGCTCTCGAGCAATTTCTCAACTCGGCACGCATTGATTCCAGCCGACACAACAGCCATGAACCCGTTCGATGCATTCATCCACTCGTTCATCCATCCATTCGATTCATTCATTCAACCAATTATCTATTCACCCACTCGCCCATCCCATCCCGTCCCCTCGTCCCCCAAGCGCCAAGAGAAATTCCCCGTTCACCCGACCCGTCAACTGCGCGCGTGGGTGCGTCATTGCCGACACGCAACTGCCCTCCTCTTCGGTGGGTCGGGAGGAAAAAGTCGCCGAAGTCGGCGTTGGGCACCGCGAATCCCGTAGCTTGATCATCTTCTTTCCTGCCTTGCCTTTCCAATCCTTCCCACTCACTCACTGCAATTGCATTCCATTAACAACCCTACTTCCCTCCACTACCACCGCCTCACATCCACATCCAACCCAACCTTCCGCAATGTCACCAACCACCAGCACCACCCGCCCCCTCATCCTCGTCCCCTCGAGCATAAACATCGACGAAACCTTTTCCGTCCCGCACATTGTCCGTCCAGGCGAAACACTCAGCAGTACCGAACTGACCTCCCGTCCAGGGGGAAAGGGCGCAAACGTCGCTGCTGCCTTGGGGTTGGCCGGCGCGGGCGAAGAGAGCTACGACGTGTATTTCGCGGGCAACGTCGGGCGGGATGCGCCTTGGCCGCTTGAGGAGTTGAGGAAGCGTGGTGTGAAGACGGAGCTGGCGGGGGAGTTGGAGGGTGTTCCCACGGGGAGGGCTTTCATTCAAATCGCAAGTGGGGATGGGGAGAATAGTATGTGAGTGTGCGGCGGGCTGACAGTACTATCCACTTACTTCTTTCCTTGCATGTGAATCTGCTTCGACGGCCTTTCTTGCTCACTCCCACACCTCCTCCCCCCAACTCCCTCCACACAGCGTCCTCCTCAAAGGCGCCAACTTCCCCCCCACACCACCTTCACCCTCCCACACCTTCTCCCTCCTCCCGCGCGCACCCACCCACCTCATCCTCCAAAACGAAATTCCCCTCTCCACCACGGCCTCCTTCCAACATGCAGCCTATGCACAGGGCGCACTCGTAGCGTGGAACCCCTCGCCATTGCCTAGTCCTGCTGAGCTCCAAAACTGGGCATGGAAGGAAGTGGGTGTGCTCGTAGTCAATGAGGGGGAAGCAGCAGAGTTGCTTATTGCCTTGTCGCCATCGGCGTCGCAATCGCAGGACGAGACTGCACAGCGCAACGCCACAACGACGCTCAAAGCACTCGCCGCCCTCCCTCAACTGCAAGATACACTCACCTGGCTAGTAATGACTCGGGGCGCACAGGGCGTCCTCGCCAGTGTCCTCATGGACCAAGAGGGCAGTGAGCGCGAACGCGGGGAACGCACGGTATTCACCCTCGAAGCGAGCAAACCAAACCAAGTACTGGATACGACGGGCGCAGGCGATACGTTTGCGGGGTACCTTCTCAGTTCCCTGGCCAAGACGTGGGCTGCTACGGCGAGCGCGCAAGCGGGAGCCGGAGCTGGCGCTGGAACTGCGACGTCATCCCCCACCCCCACCCCGAGCCCACAAGCCCGTCCCCGCTCCAGCGAAGAAGTAACGCTCTGCCTCTCCCGCGCGAAAATGGCAGCGGCCATGGCTGTTGAGGTGCGGGGCGCAATGGAGAGTATCCCACGGGGAGGTGATGTCGATGCGAGGTTGGAGGAGGAGGCAGGCGGGCGTTGAGGGGCCGTGCCGTGGTTACTGGGAGTGTGTGTGCGTGTGGAGTGCTCTGTCATGTCATGTGGTGTGAGGTGGTGTGAGGTGGTGCGTATGGATGAGGCCACGACACGGCGGAGACATCTTCTGTGCGTAGACGTATCGTATTCGTATTGCTCGTCAAATCGAACTCGCAGCGCACGGAACATAGACAACTGCCTTCCTCGTAACGTCTCGCAGTCTCTGCGCACCTCTGCAACCCGCCTTGCTGCCACCTCGGACCTTACGGTCCTCAGTGCCCTCGGCATCAGTCCTCCCTGACAAAGACGCCTGCTGCGCCCATGCCCAATCCAATACACATCGAAACGACCGCCACCCTCTTCTTCTCCCTCTCGAGCTGCGTCAATGCAGTGACGACCAGTCGTGCACCCGTGCTCCCCAGGGGATGACCCAGCGCCACAGCCCCTCCCAGTGGGTTAAACTTCTCATCGGGGATCCCCAACTTCCGCTGACAGTACACCGCCATACTACTAAACGCCTCGTTGATTTCATACACGTCTACCTCCTCGGGCTTGATCCCCGTCTGTTCGAGCACGCGCGGGATCGCCAGCGTAGGTCCAATCCCCATAATGCGGGGTTCCAATCCGCTGACTGCGCAGCCCACGTATTTCGCGAGGATTCGTACACCCGGGAGCGTCGCAGCGAGGCTCCTCCGCATAAGCAGTACGGCAGCACCCCCATCCGTCAACTGACTGGCATTTCCACCCGTCGTGGCGCTGGGCTCCCACTGTGGGAACGCAGGCCGGATCTTACCCAGTGCTTCTGGGGTGGAGTTGGCGCGGATCCCATCGTCTGCTGAGACAGTCGTGTGCACTACGGAGCCGTCTGCCTGCTTCGAGGGGACGCTGATCGGGACGATTTCGTCGGCAAAGAGACCGGCGGATTGTGCTGCGGCGGCGCGGGCGTGAGAGCGTGCAGCGTAGGCGTCCATTTCGGCACGGGTGATGCCAAAGTCCTTGGCGACGTTTTCCGACGTCTGGGGGAGGGGGCGACCGAGTGAGCGGCAGCGAGAAAGGGAGCGGGGCGGGGCGGGGCGGGGCGGCAAGGGAGGCGTGTCAGTGTGAGTAAATGAAGGCATCTTCCATCGTCAGACTGTCCGCCTCGCGCCGCCTCGCACTCACCCATCCCATTGGCTGAATACAATCCGCAGCCTCCTGATGCGCGCTCGACACCTCCTCACTAAACTTGAACACCCTCTTTGGATGATTCGTCATGCTCTCCACGCCGAGTGCAAGCCCGCACTGAATCTCGCCTGCCTGGATCTGGTTTGCTACAGCGCGTACAGCCATCAACCCGCTACTGCAAAAGCGGTTAACGACGTACGTCGGTGCGGTATGGGGAATACCAGCCGCAAGCGCCGCAGCACGCACGTCATAGTGATTATCGACGTTGCGTACATTACCCACTACGACATCTTCAATGAGGGACGGGTCCACGCGGGATTTCGCAAGAATCGCACGGAACGTCTCGAGACAGAGGACGTCAAAGGGCGTGTCCTTGAGGGAGCCTTTGTGCGCCTTGCAGTAGGGCGTGCGCGCAATCGAGACGATGACGACGTCCGAGTCGGACTTGGCGGTGGCGGCGGGGAGGCCCTTGCCTGACCAGGAGCGAGGATCGAGGTGCGAGGCGAGCTGCGTGATGCGAGAGGTGGACATGGCGGGCGGGTGGTTGCGGGTGGTTGCGGGAGGGAGTGGAGTGGAGTGGTTGCGGGAGGGTGTGATTGCGGGAGGGCGTGGTTGCGGGAAGGTGGATTGGTTGGATGTGAGTGTCTGCACACCCTGCCCTGATATATACCCCCGCTCCCCCGCTCTGCCTTCCCCACCCCACACTTCCACACTTACCCCGCACTCGCCTCGCCTCACCTCATCTCCTGACCCTACATCACCTGGGTCGGCATCCGGTCAACCCAATCCTACCGGCACTCACGGCCCACGCCACTCGCCCGCCCCGATTCCCGTGCGTGGGGAAGCCGCTTGCCGGCGTTTCTACCGTACGAGTGAGTGAGGGAGTGCGGGCGCGGGCGGGGCGGCGGACGCGCCGCGCGAGAGGAGCCCGGCGGGAGAGAGGCCGGAGGTGGTGGGTGGTTCGGAGCCGAGAGTGGGGGCTGCACTAATTCATGCCGCTTACTACTACACTAGCGCTCAACAAGACGGCGATGGAGTCGAACGGGCCACAAGTTTGGTTTGGTTGAGCTTTCCGTGCCTTGTTGGGTGGATGGAGTCAGCATGGAGTTGGAGGCGGCAAAGCCTATAACTACGCAGAGTGACAATGGATGCAGCGTCACGCACACGCAACGCCACAAAGATGCACCGAATCGAATTGATGTTTTGACATGGGGATGAGTTGTGGTGGAGAGGTGTAGTGTTGTGGGATTTGGTGGGATGTGGTGGCTCCCCAATAGCTCCTACTGCAGGACTGCCGCCACCACCACCACGTTCCCCCATGCCGCCCCTGCCGCCCCCTCATCTACGCCATCACGACGGCACCACACCTAGAAGCCCGGCGGTCGGATTCCCTGCTGCCCCTGCTGTTGCTGCTGCTGTCCCGGCTGCGGCCCTCCCGCAGGCGGCGCACCACCGAGCATCTGCGCACCGCTCTGCTGCTGCATGAACTCCCTCTCCTGCTGAACCATCCTCCCCTCATCCTCTACCGCAAGTGCATACGGCAGACCCACGAGGAGCGCACTAGTCGTCACTACCCACGCGAGGTTACCCACGAGTTTACCCGTAATGGAGGCGTAGCCGTATACCGAAGAGACCTTGCTCGAGAGGGAGCGGCGCGTAGAGGGCGGGATGATGTCCTTCAGTGCGGCAATGCGCTCCAAGAGGGATTCGCGGCGCAGGGACAGGCCGCGCTCAGATACGTCAAAGGACGACTCGGAGTCGTCGTCTGAGTCTGAGACGTCCGAGGACTGGTGGGGTGGTGGGGCGACGGTGTAGGTGATAAGAGGATTTAGTATGCATGCGAAAGTGGTTGTGATCGCAAGGGCAGCATGTATGCGTGCGAGCATATAGACACCGTGGATGCTCGCAGGCACACAGACACCGTGGATGCCTGCACGCTTCTCTCCACTCACAGCATCGCTCTCATTCTCCCAGTCATCCTCGTCATCGTCACCATCGACGAATGCAGCCTTTTGCTGCCTCTTGATCGCCTCGTCTTGGATCTCTTCAAGGCGGACCATGGTGTATATGCGTGTGTGTCGTGTGTGCGGGTGATAGCGCGCAAAGAGTGCCTTGTCTGTCTGTACCGTTTCGTATGTGGCGAGGGATCGTTGTTCCTAATGATACAGTGGCCGAGTTGCGGAGGACGTATGAACGAGTGGATGCAAGTCGTCCCTCGATCCAACTAACCAATCGTTGCCTCGCTGCACTCAAACCCCACTCCACCACCACCACCACCACCACACGAAGATCCCGACGAGGCCGGGCGGGCGATGACGACGGGCGTCGCCCGCGAAAAGCACGCGCACGTGAGCGGTGGCTACACAAGATTCCGTTCCGTTCCGGGGGAAAACAGGGAGATGGCCCGTGGCATTGTAGCCCGGACCCGAAACACCAGCCCCGCCCTCGCCCCGCCTGTTGGGACGTGCCCCGTTGACCCCGCATTGGACGGTGTTGGATTGGGCGGCAATGGCGGCGGCGGCGGCGGCAGTCAAGGGGGAGAGAGGAGAGTGAGTGTATGCTTCTCTTCCTGCCCACACGCATCAGCATACAATCACCCACTGTCCAACATGTCGTCGTCCGAGGCTGACAACGATACCCATACGGGCGCAGGTGTCGCTGCTGTCACTGCTGTCACTGCTGCGACCACCGTCGAAGGAACGACTGCTACTCCGGCCGCGGACGAGGCTACGAAGGTAGAAGGAAAGACGGCTACGCCGACCACGGGCGAGGCTACGACGGTCGAAGAAACGCCTGCTACCCCAACCGCGGACGAGACTACCCCTCTTCCTCCAAGTGCACCCTCGCCCGCCCCATCAACAACGCTCCGCCCACCCTCCCCTCCCTCGCTCATCCTCGGCGTAGCCGTAGTCGACTTTAACCACCTCCAAGGCCCCATTGTCGAGTGGAGCCACCCTCCCTCTCTCAGCGATGCTGCCCTCCACCCGGACCTGACCTCCTCCCTCCCATTCTGCGCCCTCCCCGACGGGTCTCATCTATCCGATGAGGATTTCGCGCACTTCCACTTACACTGCCCGACGATTGCCAGGCATGCAACCGTATTTGGGATTAGTTGTAATAGGCAGATTGCGAGTGATAAGTTGCTGGTGCGCGGCAAGGACGTGACGAGGAGTACGGTGCAAAAGGCCGTGGTGGTACTTGCCAAGCAGGTGGGTTGCACTGTGGACATAAAGAGGCTGTACAGCCGCGCCACCATGTCGACTAACCACAATTTCACTCACGCCCACGCCATCGCCCACACCCACGCCCACGCCAGCCCGTATTCGCACCACTGCGCGAGAAACTCGGCATTGTCACACGCGCATTCTTTGCTCAGGGCGACCTCGCAGATACAGACATCCTCGTAGACTTTTACGAGACACTCGAGGTAGGCTTGCGTGCTGCGGGGCTCCGCGCAGAGGACGTGCCAGATGATGACTTTGGCAACGACGACGACGGCGACGACGGCGACGACGATGACGATGCCGACGACGATGCCGATGCCGACGAAGCTGATGACGCCGCTGAAAAGACGGCCACGCAGGCTAATTTCCCAGCGGGTGTGGGTGAGGTGCCGTCGTCCGCACCCGAGGCGACGCCCAACCCCAACCCGCCCCTCGCATCCTCTGTGCCAGCCTCGCTTCCACCCTCGCGCGACGAAGAGGCCAAGCAGAACGAACTCCGTGAAGGCGTCATGTACATGGGCACGTCACTCCGCGAGCTCGTCTACAAGTTCCGCTTCAAGACGCTGATGCTGGTCAAGCTGCTTCTCCTGCAGAAGCGCATCATGTTCTTTGGCTACCCCGTGGAGCGCCTCTGCGTCTACGAGTACACCCTCGTCTCCCTAGTCCCGGGCCTGCTTCTCTCCCTGTCCGACTGCTCCTCCCCCGACTTGGCCTACGCCAAACGCAGACCCATTTCTGCAGCCGAGAGCGTCAAGACGAGCGATCGCACCAGCCTGCTCCGCTTCTGCGGCTGCCCGCTGCGGTTATTCGGCGAGAATGCCTTTTTCCAGCCCTATCTGCCTCTGCAGCAGATTGACTTGCTCAAGGCAGAGAGCTGGCTCGTGGGCACCACCAATCTCATCTTCAAGCAGCAGCGCGAGTTCCGGCCAGACGTCGTCGTCGATTTGGAGCACTCGACGCTCGACTTTACCCCCGCAAGCGCCAATCCACCATCACAGACGCAAACGCCGCGCGAGTCCTCGGAGCAGCAGCAGCAACAGCCGCAGGCGCAGTCCCAACCCCGCTTCTCCCAATCCTTTTCCACGCAGCCCACGACATCGTACTCGTCGACGTTAGCACCACCTCCCACACTCCAGTCGATTGTATCCCTCACACCAGCCGACCGGAAATGGATGGACGAGCTAGTGCACGTCGTCGTCGAGTCGTACAACCCCGCGGACCCCTCGCGTCCCACGACGATGCGCTACGAAGGCTCGGAAGACTGGATCCGCGCCAAGTTCGAAGACTACATTTGCTCGTTTCTCGCGTGCGTCAAGTACTCTAGTTCCCTCGCTGGCGGGGCGGGCGGCGGCGGCGGCGATCGCCCGGGCTCGTCGAGCGGCAACGCAAGTGGTACGGCTACGCCTTCGCTCTCCCTACCCGGTGGTCTTGGCCCGCCCACTTCGGGGACGTACCCTCCGCCAGGTGCCGGTGCCGGTGCCGGTACTACGTCCGACTCCCTCCTCGAGGGACACGAAGCCATTGCCTCCTACAATCCTGCGTTCGTCTCTGCCTTTAAGACGACGCGCGCACATGCCCTCTGGGACCGCGCGACGTCGCCCTTGCTGTACGACCTCGTCCCCTACAAGCATCCCTGTGCGGGCAAAGTCTCTGCGCTGGAAGACGTCTCTCTGCGGTTAACGGCGGGCTTGCACGACTTGAGGCTGGAGGAGCAGATGGCTAGTGGGAGGGAGGCGCTGGGGAATGCTGGAAGAGGATTGTTTCAGTTTGCTAATAATGTGGGGATGGAAGTGGCCAAGAGGAGGAGGGAGTGGTTAGCGCAGCAGCAACAGCAGCAGGCGGGTGCCGCCGGTGCGAGCGCAGGGAGCACAGCGAGTGGAGCAGGAGCAGGGCCAAGTCCTGGCCCCAGCGAGACACTCCCCCCTCCCTCGGCCTCACCCTCACCCTCACCCTCTTCCGGCACGTCTCACCCCCAGACGCAATCATGGACGGCCTCCCTCGACACGCAGCAAATCTCTACGTCGTTGGCGCCTCACGCACAGGCAGCACAACAGGCTGCTGTGCAGGCGAGTACGGAGGTGAGGGCTGCATTGGGGAGGTTTGGGAGTTTTTTGGGGAGTCGGACGGGGTGGGGAGGGGGTGGGGGCGGGGCGGGTGGCAGCAC
>RRYC01000104.1:0-84486 GCA_004016185.1 Quambalaria eucalypti
GATGGGCGAGAGAAAGGGCCGAGCCGGAGGCTTGATAGGAAGGAGACTCGCGAGCGTTAGAGTTGAAGCGGGGAAGGGGAAGACTGAGCGCGAGGGCGGGCCGTGGGCGTGAACCTCGAGGGCCACGGCGGAGTGCGGAAATGATGCGCAAGCGTGGGAAGCACCTGGGACAGCAAATCAGGGTTGGGGTGGAGCAAGAAGGGGAACGTGGGGCGAAAGCTGCGAGGCAACTTTGCGAGCCGTCACGAGGAACAGGCGGGGCGAAGCTTGATATCTTCCGTCAAGGTTCCTCCACGTTGCTTATGATAATCTTCCCTTACGCCCTCGCTCCTTCTCATACGGGAGGATATCATGACTGATACGTGAGGTTTTTGTTTCGTCGGCAAAAGAGAGGCCGATATGCCCCGCTGCCTTTACTCCACCGAATCCCTTCAGTCCGCCTGGGACTTCCGTCGCTACGCCCAACCAAGTTCCGCGTTGCGGCGGTGGACTCCGGCAGATACGTCTCACCGGTGAGGGGGTTGGGGTTGGGGGTGCGGTGGAGGTTGCGGTTGGGGGGCAGGATGTGCATAAAAGCAGGCCAGAATCAAGGATCGACGATGGTTGGATGACCCACTTTCTCCACATCCCAAACCATCTCAACTCAAGGCTCCATTCAACGCTCACCGCCACCACCGCCAACCGCCATGAAGTCCACACCTCTCACCCTCTTTGTCCTCTTGGGAATGACCGCTTCGAGCGTCATGGCCGTACCTGCCGACCTTGGTACGTTTGACTGAAGCCTGCCTCGCGACGCTTTGTTCCCTTCTTACATACTGCTGTAGGTACGGTATGACTGACTCTTTCCCCGCTACCCAACTCCTACCCTCACCTTTTGCCCACACGCAGCCCCCCGCCAAGAGCGAAGCAAGGCCTACTGTCAAGTCTCCATCACCGACCAGAGTGGTGTCGAGATTTCTGCGGCACCGTGCGCACAAGGCTGCAAAACGACGGACTTCAAGAACAAGGTGGGAGAGTGCAAGGGCGAAACTGGATACGGAGAGTGTCAGTTCTGCCCCTTGCAGGGGCCATGCTACTACCAGGCCGACTGTACCACTCCTCGCTAAATGTGTGCCTGTACCACGAGGTCGATTCAGAGGTCAAGGGATGGGAGGGGGAAGAGATATACGCCGAGCCGGCGCGACGCAGGCGAGGAAGCCACTGAAAGGAGGGGAGGGGGGGAGGGGGTTGGAGGTTGCCCTTGGTCTTGCAATGACATGGCGAGGCTCTCTCTCGTCGCGGGCTGCTGGACATCTGTACTTCCATTGGGCATCGCGTGGCGTCCTTCAACGGGCGTGTGCACTGAATTGTCATTGTCATTGTCATTGTCATTGTCCGAGCAGAGCGAGACGCGAGACGTAAGACGCAAGACTAAGCAAAGGAGTAGGTACACCATCAGCGCGACTACACTACATCATCCCCGCCCTCTTCCCTCCTCGCTACACCTGCACCCACACCCGCACCCGCAAGATGCAGCAGTTCATCCCTAAGACTCGCGAGCGCCTCACCTGCCACACCTACGCGATGAGCAATAACGTGGATCGCATCGTCTGATAGTAGCTGTGCGGCCACGGCAGCGTCCAGCTCGGTGTTCGCAATCGCAGGCCGTGCGCTCACGGAGAGGTGCGTGTGCGTGGAGACGATACTGCTTGTAAACGCCTCTGTAGTGGTGGTGATGACACCAGCCATGCCAGGCAGGGCGGTACCGACTGCCGCGCCGACGGGACTGGGCAGCAGAGGCGACGTGGCGTTCGCGCTCACGCTCGAGCTCTGGAGCGCCTGCGCCTGCGCCTGCGCCTGTGCCCCTTCGACTCGATGAACGTGCTCGATGGCCTCGTCTACTGACCCGAGCGTAGATGATAAGTCGGCGTCGCGGCATGTCCTCGAAGTGCCTGACGACGTCGAAGTGCTGCGAGTCTGTCGCTCTGCGGGGCTGCTCCGGCCGTGCCCGGCAGTAGCGGGCGATACCCCCGAGTTGAGTCTTCCATCCTCCTGCGGCGTATGGCGCGAATACTCTTGCACCACCCGCCCATCTTGCAGACTCTCGGGGAAATGTACGCCGCTCAGACCCAGGCCGATGACCGCGTCGCCTTCGCCCCCGCCTGCGCCCTCGCCCTCGCCCTCGCCTTCGTTCCGCCGATCATGGGGAACCCCAAACGTATTGCGCGAACCACGACTGCTAAGTCCCTGCTCAGCAGGTGTGCGCATCCCCCCGTCATCGACGATTCGCTCCACTTCCTCGTCTTCCCACCTCGGAGCGTGCACCCCCGCGTGCTCGTCCTCCTCGTCCTCGTCCTCTGAATCGGGCGTGAAACTCGGCCAGCCCCGTGTCGTCGTCGTAGCGGCAGCAGCAGCCGCAGCAGCAAAGAGCCGCTCCGCCTCTTGGTTGCTGAGTGTGCGTCGGGCCGCGCGCGTGCCCCACGAGAGGGCCGAGCCCGAGACCGAGTCGTAGACTGAGCCCGGGGCAGAGGGGCTGTACCCCGATGAGGCGCCGCTGCGTTCTGCGCCAGTGAGGCGCCGTCGAGACGTCCGAGTCGAGGTCGATGTGGCGGTGGCAATGGCGGTGGCGGTGCTGATCGTCGTCGCCGTCGTGTGAGTGGAACGACTGGGACTGCGCGAGCGGGTCAGAGAGGTTGACGCCGCTGGAGAGCTGGGCGCGAGAGGACAAGTGTAGAGCTGCGCTGCAAGCGTGCCTGGTGGTGTTTCCTGGTGGACCTCGCCGATCGTCTCCTTGGACAAGTCCCCTTCCTGGATCTGCGCTTCATGCACGTCATGCACGAGCCTCCTCGCTGCTGGCTCCTCCTCCGGGATCGTCAGAGCCGTACCATGGCCGCAATACTGCAACGGCAGGGTATACTGCGACGCCCGCCTCGAAGCGCGTGGCGAGCTCATTTCCGATCCAGACGCCTGCGTTGGAGAGCGCGGCATCGAGGCTGGCCCAGAGGAGACGGCTCGGGACTTGCTTGCGCTGGGTGAAGATCGTCCTGAAGTGACTCCCTCGCGCAGCTGGGCCTCGTCCTGCGCTGCGACTTCCGAGCGCCAGAGGCGGATCGTCTTGAATGACAGGGCGGAGCCGTCCTCTTCGCCTCGAGATGATACCGAGCCGGTGCGAGCTTTCGCGACACTTGCGGCGCGGGCGCTCTCGCGCTCTCGCGGAGACTGTGAGCTTCGCTGCGGGAAAGAGAGGCGAGGCGCCTCTGCGGTGTCGGGAAGCTGAGCCTCCCGTTCGGGCTGGCCCACAGAGGGGACAGTCAGGGCCGTGCCCGGCGAGAGCGGGTGCCGCTGACTGCCTGCCTGCGCAGACCAGAGCGCCGTTGCCGCACCGGGATTGGATTCGTCTGCCCAGCTCTGTAGGACGGATTCATAGTGCGACCTGGGGGATGACCCATTCCACGATGGCTTGTTCGAGACTTGTCCCTGCACAGCTGCCTGCTCCACTGCGCCTTCGGAGCCAGCCGGCGAGGAAGAGTACGACCCTGGAAGGTGGAGCTGCGTGTGGCTGTGCGCATCCGCAATGACGTCTTGAAGGCTGTACGTGCGGCCCATTTCTTGCGTGGTGGGGTCGTGCACGGCCTCGAGAGCCAGCTGCTCCCCAGCAGCGTGTGACCCCGTCCCGCCCGTCGCCAGCCTCGCCGACCCTGGGGCGGACATAGTCGGAGGCCCCAGCGAGCCAAAGTCGATGGAGGAATCGTATTCTGAGACGAGGCGGCGCTCTTCCCCTGACGTATCGCCCGCTGGCTCCTGACCACCGCCGGAGAACCTCTGCTCGAGAAGCGCACTCGCAGACTTTGGCAGCTTCGTGTTACTCTTCAGCCGGGAGCGCGCGGAGCTCTCTTGACTTTCGTAGGTGTGCACGGCCGACGAGCTGAACGCGGGAGACAGCGAGCGGATCCTCGCCCGCCTAGACGAGCGCAGCTTCGTCGCGGCCTCTGCGGCGGTACTGTGTCGACGGAAGCTTGCCCCGTTGTCGCTCTGGTCCTGCGGAGCCCTTGCAGGGGAGCGGGACCGGTCTCGCTGACCTTGGAGGTGCTGGGCTAGGCTACCGCCGAGCTTGGGGAGAAGGAGCTCCACGAGCTTGATCAGCTCGGCAGAGATGAGCTGCTTGGGTTCGCTGGCGCGATCAGCGGCTCGCTCGTCCTGGGCATCGCTGAGCACCGTGCGTTCGTGGCCGCCACCAGGTTCTCTGGGCGGGGCTACCACTCCAAGCTCGCTAGTCTGAACCTGGACTTCATGCACCCTCTTTGGCGGTGTGATGGCAGCTTGCGGAGAAGGAGAGGGCTCGACGGGTCGCAGAGGCGAGTAGCCCACCGTAGAGGGAGGATCGGTTCCAACTTCAACGAGGGTCCGCTCCGACGCCATCGTTGACATCGTCGGCGCGCTTGCCTCGGGCTCGCCCGCGCTCGCGCTCTTGACGCTCGTTTCGCCGGGCAGAACAAACGAGACGGTCGGGCCAGAACCTCGGACTGCTACTGTAGCCGACGCGCGCTTCTTCCGGGCAGACGACCTACGAGAGCCTGCGGCGTCGTCGTCGGTGGTGCTAGCAAGTGCGCGCGCCTCTGCCTGGAGCGCTTCCGCCTGCTGGATCTGGGCTTCTCGGATACGCAACTTCTCTCGCTCTTGCTTCTCCCGCCAGTGCTTTTCGCGACGACGGACCTCTTCCGCCAGCAGCAGGAGTTCTCGCTCCAGACGTTTTGCAACGGGGACCTCTGTGACGGGGATCTCATCGTGTCCCTTCTTTGCAAAGGTTGCAGCCGCCTTGGAGACGGTGGGGCTTTTGGAATGGAGCGCACTTGCTCCTGCTTCTTTTGTAGTAGGCGGAGCGCTGGACGGAGATGGCATGACTCGCGGCTGAACGTCTTGAGGCGGCCTGTCTCCTCTTTGCAAGACGCCGTTGCCAGGTCGAACAACATCGGTGGAAGGGTGCGAGATACTGATATCGGGCACCTTTTTGCGAGGAGGCGAAGACAAGCCCTTTTGACCAAGAGACAAGCGCGGCGACGACGAGATGCTTGGGTAGATTGGTGCCGATGATCGGTGCCAGTCTCTTGCTCTTTCTTCTTGTGGCGCTACAATGGGATCGTCCGTGTGAGCTTCCTTCTTTCGGGCCTCTTGCCGACTCTCACTTGTCCCCTGACTCGACTCGGCAAAACGACTGCGGACGAGCTCGTGCTGTTGAGCCTCCGTCTTGACGATGTCCGCGCTCTTCTTCCGAATGAGGCTGTGTCGGGGAATCAGCAGAGATTGCTTGTTCTCCTCGTCCTTGGGCGGCGAAGCCTTGTCGGTCGTCTTCTGTTGAAGTCGCGGCACGTCATCCTTTGCCCACGATGAGGGCTGTAAGACTACGATGGCGGGGTGCACGATGCGATCTCCGCGGTGACCACCGAGCTCAGAGGAAAGGGGGATGTCGCCGCCCGTCGGGTGCATCGGTAGGTCGACTCGCTGGATGGCATTTCCGTCGCGCTCATTGAAATGCAAACCGCCAAGGTCCTGGTATGGATACGGCGGCGTGGGCGGAGGAGGGCGAGGCGCTCGCCTTTGCGGTGTGAATGGTGATGCAGCACGTTGGTCCTCGCCTCCTGCCTTGGTCAATGGGCCATTGGACGCAAACAAAGTGCCGAGACCGGCTCTCTTGCCGCGTGGAGGCCGCTCGGGGATCGCGAGCCCAGCGGCGCTGCCTTGTTGCCTGTCGGGTGGCCCCGGTACATTGCTAGGGTTGTTGTTCGCAGAGGGCACCCCGTACGCGGTAAAGTGAAAGGGGTGCAGAATCTGATCCCTGGATGGCTTTTCGACGGCAGGCTTGACGATGCGCTTGGCGAGGCGCGCGTAGTCTGTATGCTTGCGAGTGGCTTGGACGTCGGATAGAGGAGGCTCGTCGGCGGACCTGGCCCACAGTGCATCGACGACTGCCTCGTCGTAGGGATCGGCCCCATTGTCCTCAGAGGCGCTGACGCGCGTGGCAGGGGCAGCATCACGGGGCAGCTGCGCTTGCGTGACCAGACCAGAGACACTGGGCCAGTTATCAAGGGGGGGCGTACCGGTGGGCGTCGGACCGTCAATGGACTGGGCGCGTGGCCGAGTAAAAGTCTTGGAAGTTCGGGTGAGCGAGGGGCTCTGACTGCAATCATTGGCTTTGCGTCGGTTGGAGCCGAAGAGTGCGCCCTGGGTGGAAAGGGCGCGCATGTGCTTCTGCCTCCATTTGAGTGCGCTGGTATGCCCATCCTGCCGAGCTCCGCCGCTGACAGGACTTGCTTCGGGCGAGGAAGCGGCAGGCGTTGACTCCTCTGAGATCTTGACTAGTGGCGGAAGGGGGCTGTGCGGCTTGAGAACCTCGTGGAAAGGGGCAGGAGCATTGGGAGGAGTGTAAAGGGCATTGGTGGGCGGCGTGTAAAAGGCATTGGTGGGCGGCGTGTGGCCTTTGAGGTCCGCTTGGGTATGCTCGGACAAGACGGGTTTGAGGCGCTTCCACGAAAACATGGTCGGGCGGCCGATGTATGCTAGCGGAATGGTACCGATGCTAGACTCGAATGCAAGTAAGAAAGGTAAGGAAGTAGGCGCTGTGCTTTCGAGGGTGACGGACGTTGTTGTTGACTTGCAGCTCGACCGCAGCGGTGGCGGTGGCATGTGCGTCAAGTCAGGTCAATGTCTTTTGGAGCTTTGTCCAGCCCTCCCCACTGCCCAATGTGCCCACACACTCTACACACGCCTTTGTTCGTTGGCCATCTACGGGAGCCCCGTGTCCCTCCGAGACAAAGCATGCGCCCAATCCTGTCCAATGACACGACCTGAGCGCGTGCGGTGCTGGGCCATCTGCTCCCTCGCCAAGTTGGCGCCCAATTTGCGCGTGCGGATCGAGCCGGCTGGCCATTATATCAACGTGGGAGCAACGCGTCCTAATAGAGTTGGACGGCGGGCCGCTTGAGCCGCTGGCCGGCTCACGTCACCTACCTAGTGCTCTTGTGCCGGGCCGCCTGTGCACCTGGGCGCCTGGGCCGACCAAGGAGGAGCAGTTTCTCCGGGCCCATGCTCGGCCAAGTGGATGTTCCGAGCGGCTCAGGTACACCGTGCAGGACTGGCCTGCGGACGGAAGCTGTACCGCGTTCATCGTCGAGTGTATGCGCGTCGTTGTTGCTCGAGGCGGCGTGCCAAGAACCTCAGCGACGGCTAGGTTACTACTGGCACTGTATCAGGACCGAGCGCTCTTTTATCGCGGCATACCATCATCAACGAGCTGACTGTGGTTGCGGTTGGTGGTGTGACTGGCACAAAGGCAGGAAGAGTAGGTGAGCATCACACAGAGGATAGGAGCGGGGCGAGGTCACGTGGAGCGTGGTCCAGTTACCCATGCACGTGACTCCTCGTGCCTCGCCTCGCTCATCGGATCCGAGCGTGACCTCAAGCCCCGGCCTGAATCTAGATTGTCTCCTCCTTCCCCCGCCCCTCTCTTGCCTCTCTTTGCTCCCCACTTGGCCATCTTCCGTCGGCTTGAATTGGATGGGGCGGGCGGTACCTCTATGCCTGTGCCTCTGTGTGTGTGTGTGTGTGCCTGTGTGTGTATGCCGCTGAGGAGTTGCGTTGCGTTGCGTATAGGCGGACGGTGCAGTCCGGTGTTACCAGCTTTACGGGCGGGCGGGCGGCTTCCCCCGAGCGGGCGAGTGGAAGAGTGGCAGATAACACACGATACGATGCGATGCGATGCGATACGATGAGGGTCTCAGGTGCCGGCCTGCCCTGGAATGGGCTGTAGCACGAACATCCCACGTCCATGTCCAAGTTCACGTCCAGATTCACGTTTGAGGGGCTTCTCTCCCTGACCTGCCAGGGCTGAGGGCAGGGGGTCAGGCCAAGTCACTCCGCCAGGCCAGGCCAGGCCATTCCACTGCACTCATCGAGTCGAGTCGATCAGGCGGATCGTATCGTGAGAAGAGATGGTACGAATACGGATCGGATCAATTGAACGGGTACGGTTCCGTGGGTACTTAGGATACAATATCGATGTGCAGCGTGCAAGAACGAAGCAGAATTGTGCGCCCGGGGGCAAGGGCAAGGGAAGACAAAGGGCCGAAAGGAAAGGTCAAGTCGCAGCACAGTGCAGAGGGAAGGGCAGGGCTGGCGGGGATACGCTACTCCAAAGAGGAACAGGTAGACCTGAACGGCATCACCGTGCGCCGCTCACGCATCTACTTCACATCCTGTCCGAGCCCCAGCGGCGGCGGCTCGCGGGGGTAGCACCGTCGGTGGCGGAGTCCGCGTCCGAGTCCTCGCCCACGTCCATATCCTTCGCCCACCCACCCGCAGCATCCTCAATCTCAGCGGCGCTCATACCCATACGCTGCTTACCCGAGGTCTTGGCGGGCTTGGTTCCCGTCGTCTCGGCAGCGGCAACAGCCTGCGACTGCGACTTGGCGGCCGCAGCCTTTTGCGCCTTTGCAGCCTTCTGAAGAGAAGCACTCGACGTCGCCTCCGCGGCGGCGGCAGCGTGCTTACCTGCCTTCATCGCTTTGGTGGCCGTGGCCTTGGCAGTGGAAGTCGCGTCCGTAGCGGTAGCCTCGGCGGCAGCGGCAGAGGCAGCGGCGTCTTGCGCAGCAGCCGAAGACTTCGAAGTAGAGTCAGCGGCGGCAGCGGCGGCGGCGGCATCAGTGGCAGTGGGTGCCGCGGGCGCGGCCGCAGCGCTAGAAGAAGAGCCCGCACCGGACCCACCCAGACCACCCAGCGCACCGGCGAGGCGGCGCTGCTGCTGCTGCTTCTTGGAGGCGACGGCGCTGGCGGTAGGCTCGGTGGTAGCCGCGCTGGAGCTCGAAGAGTCTTGGTCGAGTGCGCCAGTGAGCAGCCCGAGGAGACGGCGTTGCATCTCGCTGCTCTCGCTCCCGGCGGTAGGTGCCGCGTCTGCGGCTGCGCTGGAGCTGGAGGAGGAGTCCTGGTCAAGCGCACCAGTGAGGAGTCCAAGCAAGCGGCGCTGCATCTCGCTAGTCGAGTCCGCAGTGGACGTGGCGGTGGGTTCAGCGGAAGCGGCGGACGAGCTGGACGAGTCCTGGTCAAGAGCACCCGTCAAGAGACCAAGCAAGCGACGCTGCATCTCCGTGCTGTCGCTCCCGGCGGTGGGTGCCGCGTCGGCTGCGGAACTCGAGCGGGCGTCGCTCTGGTCCATGGCGCCGGTGAGCGCGCCAAGCAGACGCCTGGACAGGCCGCCGAGGGAGTCCAACCCGAGGGAGTCCATCCCGTCGGAGGAGGAGGAAGAACCAGTGGAGGGCATCGTCGCGCTGTTGGTTGCACCGGCCTTGGCAGCAGCGCCGGGAGCATTGGGATTATGGTTCCCCTGTCCGCCGGGGAGCATCCCGCTCATTGCTGCGGCGTCCTCCTGCGCGGGCTGGCCCGAGTTGGTGAGTGTTCCCCCGCCGAGGGACTGCGCCGACAAGCGGCGGTTGAGGCCCATGCCCTTGCCCATTGTGGGGTCGGACGTGTCCGCCGTCGAAGAAGGGTCTGCAGCGCTGTCGCTACCGCTGGCACCAAAGGCACCGAACAGGCGGCGAGCAGGTGCGGACGCAGTTGCCGCCTCGGGGCCCGTGCTGGCCGCATCGTCGTCTGCTGCAGACCCAGTCTTGGTCTGCGACGAGGCCTTCGCATCGTGCTGCTGGTGATGGTGGTGCTTGTGCTTGTGCGTCTTGGAGCCAGTGCTGGCGCCGCTGGCCTTGCTCGCGTCAGGACCAGTCTGGCTACCGGGCGTCTTGGAGCCCGTGCTGGCGCCGCTCGCCTCGCTGGCATCGGGACCAGTTTGGCTACCGGGGGTTTGCGGGCCCGTCGAAGCATCGCTTGCGGCGGGAGCGGCGGGGGCAGCAGCAGCCGCGGTCTTGGCATTGGCATTGGCAGCAGCTGGGCTGGACGCAGCGGGGGCAGCAGCGGCAGCAGCAGAGGAGCTAGAGGCTGCGGGTGCGGCTGCGGCGGCAGGGTTCGAAGCTGCACCAGCCGCAGCGGGGTTGGCGGCCGCACCACCGGCAGCTGGGTTGGACGCGCCCATACCCATGCCGCTTCCGCCCAGACCGCCCATCATGGCGAGGCGCTTCTGGCCGGGGACCTGCGGACCAGTAGAGACGTCGCTGTCTGGGCCGACGTTGGCGCCAGTAGCAGAGGTAGGTGTCTTTGGGCCCGTCGAGTTCTCTTCGGGGCCAGCGACGGAGCCCGTCTTGACGCGGTGGCCCTGGTGGCCAGCAGATGGACCCGTCTTGACTGCGTCGACGGGGTGGTGCCCGGCGTGACGACGGCGACGGTCATTGCCGCCAGTGGGGACGTGTGCACCCGTGATGGCGCCGGGGACCTCGGCGCCAGTGCCGATGCCGTGGTGGCCAATGTTGGGGCCGGTGTGGGCGCCGCTGTCCGTCTTGGGACCGGTGCCGATGTCGTGGTGGATGTCGTTGGTGGAGGCGCCCGTCTTGTCGAGGCCGGGGACGGTCGCGCCCGTACCTTGGCGCTGTGGGGCGGGGCGGGGTGGGAAAGCGGGGAAAGTACAGTCGTGTGAGCGGGCAAGTGCGGGTGGGCAAGTGGGGGCTGGATCACTGTCCTGGCCGCGCCTGCAGACGCCTCACCTCTTGCATGGCAGGTTCAGCTGCGACTACGGCCGCGGCGCTGATGGCCAGAGTAACGAATGTGAGGAAACGCATCTTGAAGAGTCGGTAAAGAGTGTCGGGGGCGTGGATGGTTAGCCTTGAGGGGTGGAGGAGCGAACCGAGGGGGGAAAGGGACGGGGTGGGGGGGAGAAAGAGTCGATCGAACGAGGCAGTTGGATGTATGTACGGATGAGGGGAAGGTCAGATGTCCTAGGACTTGCCACACCTCGAACCTGACTTCTTATATCCTTACATGGCAGAACCTACTTCGACCAGAGAAGACGTGCGATGATGACCCGAAAGTGGGGCGATGTCTCGCCTCGACTGCCGAAAATGGGACCTTGTTTACTACGACGTAGTGTGTACCTACCCGTACCGTCGCTGTGTGGGCCGGTGACGACGCAGACGCGAGCATCTGATTGCCATTCCCCACAAAACGCAGCTCCAATTTCAGACGGCGACGGTGTACCTGGTGCGCGGCGTTGTTTGGCGAGAGTAGCCGAAGCGATGCTCTGGCAGAATTAGGTTCGCCCACGTCGCTCATTGAGTGGGGTGGGTGGGGAGGGAAGAGATGCGAGCCGGGGGCGCCCAAGACGATAATAGAAGCGCGCCAGGCAAGCCAGCCTGCCGTCTTTCGAACTAGCGGCACGGCCTTGACGTCTTCGGCAAGAGTATCCATTGCATCTTATGTCCATACCGGGAGGGTCTGCTGCTGCGTGCCTGCTTTTGGAAGGGCATCGTACGCAGCAGCGGGTCATACGCGTGTATGCTGCGTATGCTGCGCATGAATGGACCGCCAGGGGCAGGTGGCATCCGAGATGCTCTCGAGGCGAGGCGAGGCTAGGCGACGTTTCATTTTTCATCTCACAGGTCACGTCACTAGTACCATGTACCATATGCCAATTGCCGGTGGGAGCGCGCGTAAGTACTGTATGTATGCGTTGCGATGTGGCGCGGGCGTGGGCGTGTGCGTGGGCGTAAGCGGGGTAAACTGGGAGGACTTGCGCCTGGCGCCTGGGATCGAAACTCCGCTCTGCCAGTCATATCACATATCGCGATTTTGGCCCGGCGGATAATCGAGGCTGCGAGTTGCGTGCGAGTTGCGTGGGCGCGTTGGGGGGCGTTTTGGCGCAACGAAACGAACCTCGCTGGCTGGATAAATTGCTCCGGTCCGGTTCAGGTGGTGTCACTGGCTGAAGAGAGTGTACCCTGCTGCGAGAGGCTGGCTGCCGACTGAGCGAATGCTGTCATTGAGAGTGTTGTTGTCTGTGTCGAATGGGGGGAAAGAGAAGAAAGGCAAGGCCTGCGACCCCCCTTGCCGTGCGCTGCGTACGCTGCGTACGCTGCGTGCCTCGCCTAAAGTCCCAGCCGCGCATGGGTGGTGGGTGGGCTTGAGAGGTGGTGGCGCGTGCACGCGTCAAGCAAGCCAAGTCACGTGCGCGTCCGCGTCGCCGCTTCACCTTCGTTGGCTGACCGCGTCTGAACCTCCCCATGTTTTCCGGCTGCAAGTTGTCTATGCTTGTATGTATTCGTCGATGAACCTGAACGTACCACAGTGAGCAGCAGTGTCTCGTCTCCACTCAAAAGTTTCACTTTGACGTGCTCGCTGAAGTCGAAGGAAGGACTTCGAGCGGTTGAGAGCGCGTGAAATGGTAGCATGCTGTACATACTGTTGTACACCCTACGCACGCGCGCGCTGCTGAGTCTTATCGACTGCCAAGGAAAGCGCAAGGATTCCCTCAGTAGAATGGAAATACGGATCTTCCTGTGCCAAGACGGCGAGCGGGTCCGCAGAGATACCAGCACAAATTCGAGGTTGAGCACAACACACAGAGATTCCCGTCCCGGGGTTTTGTCCGCGGCTCCGAGACGAACGAGTCTCCATTCTCGCACAGCCGTCCCGAAATACACTCAACCACGCACCCGCCTCACCCTCGCCCCTGCTGACGCTCGATGACGGCTGACAAAGGCGTGCGGGCGGTGCGGCATCGCGGAAATAAAGGCACAGGCGGGCAGGCAAGGCAGGCCTGGAGATAACCTCGCAGCTGACGAGGCACGCACGCACGCGCGACTGCGACCAAGACTTGCTCATTCCAGTACACCGGGTCGTCGTGTCGAGGGCAAGTCTCGGTCGTGTGAGTGAGTAGAAGGGGAGCCCTGAGTGAAGAGCCGAGTCCTATTGTTACTGTCAATGGGTTGGTCCAACACATTCAGAGGGCCATCGCGATGGGTGTCCAATCACTTACGAACGAAAGGACAAATGCCACGATGATCGAGGAGAATCGCTCCCGTACCGCGCCGCGCCGCGTAGTGCACCGCACCGCACCGCATATAGTGGTGATCACCGCGTCCCATCTGAGACATTCCCACCCACAACTCACAATTCCGCTCATGCCACTCTGGCTCTGCCATTGCGGAGCTGTCAGCGCTCGTGGAAAACTTGGCAGCAGATAATGCACCGCAGTCATTCATTCCGGCATTGGGTCGTCGTCGTCGCGTGAGAGAGAGGCCTCTTCGTGCCCAGCTGGAACTGGAACGGGATGCATGCGCTGGCGCTCGCGCTGATGAGCAATACCACGACGATCGGTGATTCCAACTGCGACTGGTTGGAGTGCGATACAAGACCGTACTGACGATGATGAGGGTGGTGATGGTGACGTATGGATGAGCCTTTTTCCCGTCGCATCGCAGTAAAGGCCCGCCAGCGCATGCACCGCAGAGAGGTCAAAGCGTCCCTACCGTCGACGGGCGCCTACGTACAGTACGCACCAGTCCCGATGCACTCGGACTCCGCTCCCTACCCACTTGCCAAGTCCAATTCGCGACAGCAGTCTTATCTCCCAAGAAACACCGAGAACGCGCGAAGCATGGACCTCCCTTCGCGCACCTCGTTCGCTCAACTGTCATCTTCGAGCTGACAACCTCGGGGGACAACCGCGAATGTCACCTCGTCGCGCCAGGGTCACGGAACGCGTGACCCCACCCCACCCTCGCGGACCCCACCCCCAGGCGCGTGACCGCGAGTTGCTCGTTGCGCGTCGCTGCGACGGAAGTTGGAGCCCGTGTATGTGGGTATTGTACTGTATGCCCGGGAGTCTAAATGTTTTCTGGAATACAATTTCAAATCTGGCATCTGGCACTGTAACGGCAATGGTATCGTAGAGCAGTCGGAGTCGCAAGTTCGCGGGGTCTTTGTCCCGCCAAGTTTCCTGCACAACCTTCTTCCCGGCGACCCCGCGTCCACTGATCAAACCCCCTGCATAAGCATAACAAGCAGATCGCCCACTCCGGAGTGAGTGATCAAGCTCCATCTGGACGCTGTGAACCTGGGCCACAAGGTACTTGCACACTGGGTGTCATGTCGCGCGTCGCGGGCCTCTCAAATGCCTGGGTACTTTTACTCACTATCTTGATGGTGTGGCGATCGACGGGCGCAAGGGGTCCAAGCAAAGAAGACTATTGTCTCGTTAGCCGGGCTTCTTCTGCGCGTCATCTCAATGCCGTGCAAGCCCGTACGTACCACTCACTGTGCCAGTGGCCAGTGAGAAAGCCGTCCGTGACGCGCCCGCGCCGCGCCGCACCGCACCGCACCGCACCGCACCGCACCGCAACAAGGCCAAGACTTTTGCTTTTTCCACCCTGGCATTCCCTTATCTCTCCACTTTCGACTCGCGTCAACCAACGGCTTTCTTGGAGATGCGACTGCGACTGCGACTTCGCTTTGCGCGATCCGATGCGGCTGAGCGTGAGCGTGACGCGCACCAGCCGAGGTCTTCGTGACTGCTTCCAAAGCGCCGCCAAGAGTGGCATCCCGCTGACGCCCGACTGGTCTGGACGGACCCATCGCATCGCCGACGCTGCCATCGGGAACATGCTCCGATGCAGCCAAGGACGTCAGCGAGACGTCGACGTCGACGTACCGCTCCTATCTTGCTCTTTGCTCTTTGCCCTTTGCCCGGGCACTTGTGCTTCTAAGAATGGGCAACAACGGCGAGCAGAATAGCCATGTCTCGAAGCGGCTCGCATTGAGTGGGTGAGTACCCAAGTAGATGCAGTGCCCACGGTCGGTCGGCCCGTCGTGGTGATATTGTACCAAGGCAACGAACGATGAGGTCCCCCTCTCCCTCCTCTCCCCGCACCCGCACCGTACCCGTCACCTGTCACCCGTCTCTAAGCGACGTCAGCACCCACCCGAAGAAGCAAGGGGCAGCTCACTCCGAACTTCGAAGAGCAAGACGCCGTCGAAGAAGCAGGCAAGCAGGCATTCTTCGCAGCAAGACATGGATGGGCCCAATACCCGGGGGGTAACATATCATTCCGTTTACTTACGTCACCCAAAGGCCGCATCGCATGACACCCACCCGCCTACAGTATTGTAGCGTAGCAGACGACACCAAACCAACAGACTGAACATCCCATGCCATGCCATGCCATGCCAAGCCCGTCCAGTCCCGTATCTCGATCACCACCACCAGCACCACCATCCCGCCGCGCACACCTCGATCGCAGCGGCCTGCGAATTGCATACAATACATCCTGGTGTTCGGGTTCTCGGGTCTCGGTCTCGGCCTCGGAGAACATTTCACAGAATCTCCACCTGTGCACCTGTCCACTGTCCACCACTGCGAAGGAAGACGAAGCTCAATGCATGGCATCACTTCGCTTGGAAGTCGTAGTAGCAAGAAAGAGCAGCAGCAGCAGCAGCACCCCGCCCGCCCGCCCGCCCGCTACTGGACTTGCTTACCCGGCCATGTCCCGGCCACGTCTTCCCGGCGCACCGACCATGCCCGTGCCGTTCTACGAAGCCAGAGTGGACTACAAGACGAGACAATGATGGGTGCCAAGCTGCGCAGCGGAGGGTGTTCCCTGTTGGTGGAGGCAGGAGGGCAGCAACTGTAAATGCAGCAAAAGCAGGTCGGTCAGGCAGGCAGGCAAGCAGGCCAAGAGAATGGACAGACGATGGCTGTTGTTGTTGCCCTCGCACGTCCCACATCCCACGTCCAGCGCACTACGTCCCACGATGAAGTCTTCGATTTTGATAATGCGCACGTACCCCCACACCCACACCCACACCCTCACGCATGACCTGCCTGCCCGACGACTCAGTAAATGACGCTGGTGACCGCTGCTCCAATGCCATTTCCAAGTCCGCACTGCTCCGCCGCCGCTGCCGTTGCCGCTGGTTCTTGTCCGTCGATTTCGATGTCGACTTCGGCTACAAGGACGCAAGTAGGGTGCACTGCACGGATGCGGTGCGAAGCGAGAACATACGAGATACGAACGAACTCCTTCGACGACCTCGAGGCAGGCCGTCAATCGGAGAGGTCAGGGGACACGAGAGGCGGAGATACGAGTGCTGACCTTGACCTTGACTGACTAGGATACAAACTCCTTTGCCTTCGCCTCACTGCCGGCGGTTAGACCCGCGCCGGAGTACTCCGATCCCCACCCCAGTGAGTGGCCTGCCGCCGGGGTGTAGGTATTGTACCGCACGCACGTACGCACACTCACACACCCGCCATCCCCGCCCGTGTTGCTTTGCGTTGTCTTGCGTTGCTTCTCGATGCCAAGACCCGCTTTGCATAGCATAACATAGCATGGCATAGCATAGCAGCGCATCGCATCGCATGCGAGGGTGAAAATAACAGGAATAGGACTGCCTCCTTTTCCTCCCGCTGCTGCTGCGTTCTTATCGACGCGAGCAAAAACGTCTGGTACAATACCGGTACGCACGGGCACGGGGTCAGGGTCGGGGTCGGGGTCGGGGTCGGGGTCGGGTCGTTTCGATCCGTCTCTCAGGGAGGGAACGATACCGGGTGTCGCCGTCGCCGTCGTTGCGGCGATGACGCTCGGTCGCTCCGCTCCCTCGCTTTCACCTTCAGAGATAGCAGAAGAGGCGAGACGGTAGGGCGGTGCTTGCGCTCGCAGGGGGGAGTCCTTCCCTGGGTGGGTGGGGGACACCCGCTTCGTACGGTGCAGTCGACACCCTACAGAGGGGACCGCCCCCTCCCTCGAAAGGTATAAGACTTCGTGCCTTTCGCTCTACCATCCCACTCCTTTTCCCCCCTCTCTCCACAGACATTAATCCAAGTCCGCCCACCCTCCTCCTCTCCCATCCCACGGCCCTCTTTTGCCCACTCTTTCGTTCCTTACTAGAACCCAACACCCTCACCTCAACCGCCCACCATGCGCTTCTCCACCATTGCATCTACTGCCCTCGCCATCTTTGGCGCCTCTTCTGTCCTCGCTGCCCCTACTGAGCGCGAGGCCGGCGACCTCCAGACGGTCGGCAAGGGTATCTGCTACCTTGAGGCTGGTCTTGGTGAGTTGTCGGCGCAATGACTCCCGCTACAAGCCTGTATCCCCCCCCTGCTAACCCTCTGATTCCCCCGCGCGCCCCCTCTGCAGGCGTCACCTCTCTCGAGGACTTCCTCGACACCGAGCTGGGCGGTGCCCTGACGCAGCTCCTGGACAAGCTCGGCGTCTCCGACCTGGAGGACTCCATCGGCCTCACCTCCTGCGAGGACGACACAGACGGCAAGTCCGACTTGAAGCTCATTGGCACGGGTCTGTGCTACGTCGAGAAGGGCCTGGGCGTTACCGCCACCGAGGACGAGCTCGACAGCCTCCTCGGCGGTGCGCTCACGACTGTGCTTGACACGCTGGGCGTTACGAAGCTCGAGAAGACGCTCGGTCTTGAGGGGTGCTAAGTAGGAGGCGGGACGTTACCGTACCGTACCTACACACAACCACTTTCGACTTCTGAACGCTACGCGCGGCAAACATCTTCTTGATACGCTACGCGCAACCCCTTCGATTTCTGTATTACCTTTTTTGCTATTACTGCCTTGCTCGATATAGTACCCTATTACCCTCCTGATCAAATTGCATGATCGTGGTTATTCACCAATAGTTTGTGACCCGAAGATCTGAAGACCTAAGACTGATCGAAGGTCATCGCTGTACCCGCGTGCTGGCACGTGCCGGAGATGACGATCCAAGCTAACATGTACTTGTACTTGTACTTGTACTTGAGCGAGTGACAAGTGGCGCAAAGTCACCTATTGTAGCCTTGTCCGGGCCAGCCTAGCCTAGCACAACCCGCCCGCCATCGGGCAGGGTCTGGCCTGGCCTGTAATGCATATGCGCAGGGAAGAGGTCCAACCTGAGCTTATTCCATTGCTCAATTTGCTCTACCTGCTTGTATCTATCGTCTTTCTCGTGCATCATCGCAGATGAGATGGGATGACTTCGAGACGGGAGGAGACGAGATGTCGCGAAAGTTTTGGAGGCGCATGGTATGGTATGGAATGGAGACGTAACGTGGGATGTAGTGATCGCCTGTGTGTGCGCTATTCATTCATGTGCAATCGAATCTTGTAATTGATTGATCCGTGGATGAACAGGCAGAAAGGCAGGGCCGAACGAACGGAAGAAGTCGACTTGCCTTGACGGGCGCAAGCACAAGGCGAGTAGAGTAGAGTAGAATAGAATAACTCCTACCTAAACAGAAGGATTGATTGGGTTACGAGCTCTCTCTCTCTGTCTCGTCTGCTTTGGCATCGCATCGCCTTGGCAGGCACGCCACGCTGTGCCACGCCACGCCTCGCGCGCGCCTATTGTACCCTACCGCGCAGAGCAGAGGCAGAGGCAGAGGAAGGCAGCAAGCAAGGAAAGCAAGGAAAGCAAGCGTTGAGAGCAATGTTGAGCCTTAGTTCCACGGAAAAGAAATCAATGTGCGCCCCGACCCGCGACCCGCGACCCGCGACCCGAGTTTGAGGGACTTTCCTTAATGTAGAGGGCGTCGCAGCGGCAGGACACGTACAAATAGAGTTACGCCGAAGCTGATTGTGGCGGGTGCGGGCGGCAAGACGGGGCAAGTGTGTCCGCCTGCCCTGCCTGCCCTGCCTGCCCTGCTGTGCCCGCCCCCGTCCCGGCCGAGGAGCAATGCTGAGTAGAGTGAAGTGTGCGTGTGCAGTGTGCGTGTGCAGTGTGCGTGTGCAGTGTGCGGGGCTGAATCGATGCGATTGTGGGTCCCGAGGGGGCGGATCAGTGGGGATGAGTCACGCTCACGCGGGCAGGGTCAAGGCAAGAGGCAGGCACGCAAAAGGCAGGCAGGCAGGCAGGCAGGCAGGCAGGCAGGCAGGCAGGCAGGCAGGGCAAGGCAGGCAGGGGTGCTGCCCCCGATGCGATGCGATGGGCGCATGGCATGAAGGGAGACTCGGCAGGGAGGACAAGGGGGCAGAGAGGGGTTGCTTGGGTGGGTGGGTGGATCGGTCGTTCGTTCGTTCGGTCGGTCGGTCGCGGTGGGTCGAGAAGATCGGGGGGAGGGAGGAAGGGAGGGGCGAGACAGGCGACGCGGCGACGCGAAGAAGTGCGAGTGTTGAGCGGCGTGGGCAAGGACAAGGGGCAACTTGGGGAACAAAGGATGATGGAGTTCGAAGGGGCGCCACAAAATGTAAACGCACGTTCATACTGTATGGTTCACGACGTCGATGACATCGAGCGTGGATAACCATCACCACCACTGTCTGTCACACCATCATACTATCCCCACACAGTCACTTCGCCTTGAGGCCCGACTGCATCACTCGCTCATCTGAGACACGACGACGACGCGCGCGACGGTGAGGCTCACCGGTGTCTCATCCCGTCCTCTCTTCCCCGCCATTCAATTTCATTTCATTGCAATCGGCACACTATTACGCTGAAGTACACTCAACACCACCACCACCACCACCATCCGCGTCGACGCGCATACACTCAATACCATCACCATTGCGCATCACCACCGACCACCAACCACCACCACCCCACTCTCCTCCCACGATGCTGCGACCCGCAGTCTTGCAGTCCATGCTCGACGGCATCGTCTGGCAGACGCAGACGCAGACGCCGCAACAACCGCAACAACCTGACCAGTCCGCTTCGTCATCGTCATCGTCATCATCATCATCATCATCAGCCCTGGCCAACCCGCATACAGCCCTCCTCGCCTTTGTAGAAGGCGGCACCCTGTATGCTGCTGCCTCGCGTCTTGGCAGTGCCGTCGTGGCCTCGCAGTCGCAGGTGCAGGCACGTCCCTCACGGCCCGCTACACCCGATACCATTGGCACCTCATCGTCAACAACAACTGCTACTTCCACACCCACCGCAACGCCCACACCACGCACGACCATGACAGCCCCGCACGCACGTCTCGCAGGCCTCATGTGTCCCTGCCCAAGCAACGGACCGGGTACAGCCCTCCATGGCGAAGAGCGCAATCGCGCACTCGCAGCACTCGCCGCTCAGGCATGGGAAGAGGCCGTGTGGTTGGCTGCTAATCCATCGTCGGGGTCGTCGGGGTCGTCGGCGTCTAACAGCGCCAACACGACGAGCTCGTCGCGGACACATAGTCATAGCGCAGAGCGCACACGCGGACGCAGTACCGCTACGAGGTCGACGCGCCTTGATGGGGCCGCGGGTGATGGAGATGCTGCGGCAACGACGACGACGGACGCAGAGGTCGAGCCTGGCGGAGACAAGGTGACGCAGGTCAAGGCGGAGCAGTCTGAACAAGCACCTACGCACACGCCCACGCCCGCAGTAGCACCCGCGAGGAACAACAGGGGACGTAATGGCGAGGTCACGCATCTCAAGCTGCGGATGGAGGTGCGTGGCGTAAAAGCAGCGGCGGCGGCGGCGGCGATCGGATGAGCACACCGAACTGACAATGACCTTACCCTCTCCCCGCCCACCAAACTGACAATGACCTGCCTCTCCCCGCCCACACAGAACTTCGGCCTGGTATACATCCAGCCACTTCTCCCCTCTCAGTACTCTGCGCGCTCCTCCTCCTCCTCCTTTTCAGGCCAGCGCGAGCGCGAGCGCGACGGCCTCTCCGGCTCCGTCGCCTCTGTCCGGCCCTCGCCCAACCCCCAGCGTCAGCACGGCAGTACCTTCCGGCGCACATCCAACTCCAACTCCACGTCGTCCTCTTCGTCTCGCGGGCGCGACTCCGACGGCGAGGCAGGGTACAATGAAGACGACGAGCAGGACCAATTTGAGGATGACGAGTATGCAGACGAGTACGATGGCGGGGGCGGCGCACTGGACAACCTCTCTCTCGATGGAGGGGGAGACCTACCAGTCTTGCTCCTTGTACTCAATGCCGACGAGGGGCAGTCCCAGTCCCACTCCGACTCCCACCCGAACCCGAAAAAGGAAGGAGCAGCAGGCGCTGGGTCAGACGAAGCAGTCGGACTCGGTGTAGCACCGGCGGTGTACACCTCGGCGTGATTGCGCAGACGGTCCTAATTCAGCGAGCGAAAAGTCGGCCCTAATCGGTATCCTTCACCTACCTACCTACCTACCTACCTACCTACCTACCTACCTACCTACACACGTACACCAACCTACATACCTCGCCCCGTCCCGTCCCACAACTAGACACAGACTCAGACTCAGACTCAGACCCAAGCCCCCGATAGCGTCCCGCGGCTCTCCATCCCGGTGTCCCTCTAATCAAGCGTGCGCGAAGACTCAAACAGAAGCACACTCCTTCCCTCCGCCCCTCGCTTCCTACGTTCTTTTTCCTCCCCTCGACCGGCCCTCTACCCCAATTCGCACAACGTCACGCTCACTTCGACCCTCTGCCCCAGCTCCATCTCAGCCTCAGCTATTCCCCATAATACGATGCGCAGACGCAGACGCGGATCAAAGGTGCCCTCCTTCTCTGTCGGTGGGGCTCCCTCCACCACACTACACAAGACGGGCCATATCATACCAGATTCGCCGTCCCTTTCCTTTCTTCCCTTTCCCTCACTTCATAGACGGCGCTGCAGCTGGAACAGGGACGGGAGCTGCCCTGCCCTGGTCTGGTCTGGCCACAAACCAAGGAAGGGCACGCGCACATGCGTACAAGGGAGGAGGGGCGGTCGGCCGGGTGAAAGCAAGGGAGAGAGGAGGGAAGGAGGGAAGGAAGGAACGTTACCTCTAATTTGGAATCGGATGTGTGGGATGTGTGGGATGTGGAATACAATGTGGACTTTAGCTTAATTGTCTGCTTGGCCGCACTGGTACCGCACGCACCGCACCGCCCTGGAAAGGACTGAGCGTGAACGTGAGCGTGGACGTTGGTGTGGATAGCGTACGACAGAGGGGGGTACGATCCTTCTCCGCGGGGTGGGTCGCGTCCAGTCGAGTCCAGAGCAGAGCAGAGCAGAGCAGAGGATATGAGAGCAGAGCGGTGCAACCTCGTGTGAGCGTGATACTTCTCCCTTTCCTGACAATTCCTGACAATGGTAAGAGATGGGCTATCGGCGTTGGCGTTGGCGTCGGTGTGCGTCTCTCCCTCCCTCCCTCCCTCCCGACGACGAGGACGAAGACGAGGACGTCATCCCCCATGCCTTGGCCTCGCGTCTCGTCTCGTCTCGTCACTTCACGTCACGTCACATCACGTCGTAAGAGCAGACCCACTCCAGACCTCTCAGTACGCAGTACGCCATACGCAGAAGCTGCTCTACTCTACTCTACTCTATGTTACTCTATTCTATTCCATCCCTCCCTCCCGCCCTAGCTACCTAGCTAGCTAGACCCCACCCCTTTGCCGCCGCCGTCTCTCCGCCGCCGGCACAGGCACAGGCACGTACTCCGCAATCCACCTCGCCGTATCCCAACTAACATTCAAGCGCGGGTCTAGCCCGTGCGTGGGTGTATGCGGCGGCATCTGCCCGTCACCGTCGCCGTTGGTCTTCCCCTCTCCATTCCCCGTACGCTCCCACGCCCGCGCCCGCCCGAGAGAAGATATACCGGAGCGAACTCGCCAGGAGTCTGTTGTACCTGTACTTGCACTTGGATCTGCACTTGGATCTGTACCTGGCCTATCGCCCTCACCTCCGCCTCTGCCCTCCCCACCCTCGCCCCCGCCCTCGCCCTCGCCTTCCTGCCCATGCATAGCCAAAGCAGCGACAGCGAGGTACGAATGCATTGCGTCTGGTGGGTTTCCCTCTATTTTTGGGATCCCTCCAATGGGGGATTGGAGGCCGAGGAGGTGCGCTGCGTTCGAGGGGGAGTCGATGGGGGGAGGAGCGCGGGGCGAGGACCGACTTGAAGTCGGTGCTTCCTCGGCGGCGTTGAGTATCCGCAGTGCTGCGCCACACCAAAAAGAGTAGCACGAGTCTCCGGGTTTGTTGATGCGGCCGTTGAATGCGCCGTGTGTGTCAGTGTGTTTGGGGGGCGTTTGGTCCTCGTCCTCGTCCTGTTCCTCTTCTTCTTCCTCCTCGTCACCTTGTACCCCACGCTCACCCCCACCTCCCCCGCACTCGCCCTTTGCCTGCCTCGCCACAAGCCATGCCCTGAGCCTGTGCCGCTGCACTGCGCTAAGCCTCGACGTGAGGTACCCTTCACCAGCTAGGGAGTAAGCTGCGAGAGTGCAGTAGGTGGAGCCGCCGTGGGATTCTTGATGCGGGCCTTGGGAAAAGGCGCCGTCGTAGGACCGACATGAGTCGAGAAAGTCGAGGGCGCGGGGTACGTCTACGGCCCGCCAGTCATCGAGCATGGAGCAGATCGCAAATGCGCAGAAGGTGAAGCGGGGGTCGCACTCTTGCATTCCCTGTGCGGGGGCGAAGCTGGCGGTGTGTGTAGGCGTGGGTGGGTGCGTGAGTGTCAGTCACAAGAGGAATCATGGGAGATTGTGAGCGCGCGCGTCACTGGACTCGCCTCCCATCTCCCTGCTGCAAAGCACCCACCATCCGCCTCAACCCCTCTCGATCCAACCTCGTAAAATCATCCCTTAAAATCGCAAGACTCAATATGGCCGTATACGTCATGGCGAGGTGCCCGTCACCCCTCTGCCCTGCGGCAGGCCCCCCACGGAACCCTCCACCAGAGCACTGCTGTGCCCATATCCACTCTCTGTAATGCGCCTGTTCCTCTTGCGGGAGCTTGGCCTCAATCGCACCGAATAGTTCCAAGGCAGAGAGTGAGAAGTAGGCAATGGTCATGCGCTGCGTATCGGCAGAGGTGTATGCGCGGGGGAGCAGCCGGAGGTGCCGCAGCCAAAAGGCGGTGTGGCGCTTCGTATCGAGGGTGAGGCGCGGCGGCGACGGAGCCGGTGTGGGCACAGAGGTGGACGCCATGGTCGTCGTCCAAATGAAGCTTTGGTTGGTCGCCGGGTGGGAGTCTTCCTCGGCGATTAAAGCGAGGTGGGGGCGGAGGGGTGTGGTGCGTGGTGCGAGTCGCGTGCGTGCGTACAATGTACCACCCGGAATATCCCCACGTGCCGTCGTATCGTCGTGTTCTGTTCTGTTCCTGCGGGGCGGCGAGATTGGGAGTGGCAAGCGGCTGGTTCCCGTCGTAGCGTAAGTAAGTACGGACTGGCTTTCCGGTACGCAGCACAATATGCGAAGAAGCAAGCCCGCACGTTCACAGATCCATCCCTGCTCCTCTGCGGCACGTGCGCACGCACGCACGCCCGCACGCCCGCACGCTCGAAACGCGACTCGCTTCGCCGACACCCTACTTTGGATCCAGAGCACTTTGTCCTCTCCCGCATCGCCTCGTTCTTTCTTCCGCTGCGATTCAGATTCGTCTGCACTGCGCGGGGAAAGACAAAGAAACGCGGGGCGCGCCGCATCGGCAGAGGGGCGGCGGAGAAGGGGCGGAGAGGAGAGTCGCGTCGCGTCGAGTCCCGTGGCATTGCATTGCCCGATGGGGCACTTGGGGGCGTGTGGGCGCGTGGGCGTGTGGGCGTGGGCAGGCAGGCAGGCAGGCAGGCACGCGACCCAACAGCTTCATCCACTTTACTGTACAAGTACTGACGCCGCCCAACCCACCGCAATTCCTGGCCATCAAATACAGTATGACAGCATTCGTCGTGGCGGCTGAATATTTCCTCCCGCCCGCCCGTCCGCCCGCTCTCTCTTTCGCCCGCCCTCTCGCCGCCATCATGCAGGGCAAGGGTGCGTGCGTGTGCGTGTGTGGGTTGCCCACGTGAGTCTTCGTTCGCCCTCGGAGGAAATCCCACGAAATTCAATTCCAATAGATTGTGTCCATGTCCAGGGTTGTGCTGTGCGCTCCTCGAAGTCTCTTCTTCCGCTCATTGCACTTACTTTACGGTACAGACGGGCGCAAACGCAATCGGTCGTGCCCTCATCGCACTCCCCGCCCGCCCGCCCGCCCGCCCGCCCTTGCTCGCTAAGCTGCACTGCACGGATGGATCAATGGCCTCGACCGGACTTGCCCTTGTCTCGGCTAGTTAGTGAGTTAGTCAGTTATCAGGCACCGCCGACGCGTCCACCCAGAATCGCAGCATTGCAGCCGGATCAAACCAGGGGCCGGCCGGAACAGGCGTCGCTCAAAGGGGGGAGGGGAGCAAGGGTCTATAAGTACAAGAGGGACGCCTTTGCGTGACCCTTGATTGTCCTTTCCCCACGCGTCCGCCATCCCCACGCCTACGCCCACGCCCGCGCCCGCCATGGCCGACTTCAAGGATGCCCCCGCAGACGGCAAGGACTCTTCCTCTGCCTCTGCCTCGGTCCTACCCGTCCTGTCCGCCACCAACAACGACAAGATCGACGACGACAACGCCGCCGCCGCCGATGACTCTACCCCTGCTCCGAATGCAGGCACCACCACGGCTGCGACCCCACCCACCGTCACGGACCCAGCCATTGCCGCAAAAGCAGCGCGCAGCAGCCTCTTTACCGTCTTTGCGTCGGGCGCAGCACTCATCTCAGACGGCTACCAGAACAATACCATGACCATGCTCAATACCCTCTTCAAGGCGAGGTATGGCAGTACTGTGTACAGCTCAGAGGTTAGCACGCGCGTTAGTAATGCCTTGCTCGTGGGTGCTGTATTGGGGCAGGTCATTGTGGGGGTGATTTGTGATAGGATTGGGAGAAAGAGTGCTATTGGTGAGGCGCGCAGCGACGTTCGTTCAGGCCAGGAAATTACAGAGAGGAGACATTGACTGACAGCTAGCATACACGCATACATTCAACTCTTATGCGCCACACGCATACATTCACCTCCCCACGCCCCACGCCTGGCAGTCCTCTCCACCCTCATCCTCGTATTCGGCGCCATCTTTGCCACAGCCGCCACGCCCGTCCACGGCAACCTCGCAGGCTTCTTCTGGCAGCTGACCGTCGCACGCGGCGCCATTGGCTTTGGCGTGGGTGCCGAGTACCCCACGTCGTCGTCGTCGGCCTCCGAGGCCGCCAATGAGCGCTACGGCCGCTTGAAGCGTTCGCGCGTCTTCGTCCTCTGCACCAACCTCGTCCTGTGCTTTGGCGGCCCCCTCGCCGTCAGCATCTTCTTGATCGTCCTCTCTGCCTCGGGCTACGGCAATACCAAGTCCAGCGGGGACATGCGCGCCCTCGATGTCACCTGGCGCGTATGCTACGGCGTGGGCATCTTCCTCCCCCTCAGCGTCTTCTTTTTCCGGATGCGCATGCTCAACTCGAAGCTCTACCGCCGCGGCGCAATCAAGCACAGTGTCCCCTACTGGCTCTTTGTCAAGCGCTACTGGCCGCGTCTCCTCGGCACATGCGGCACCTGGTTCCTCTACGATTTCGTCACTTTCCCGCAAGGCGCATTCAGCGCAACCATCATCGCCACGGTGCTCAAGAACCCCACGCTGAAGCACACGGGCGAGTACCAGCTGCTCCTCTCCAGCCTAGCCCTTCCCGGCGCCATCCTCGGCGCATTCACGATTCAGCGCCTCGGCACGCGCTACCAGATGATGCTCGGTTTCGGTGGCTACCTCATCGTGGGCCTCGTCGTCGGCCTAGCATGGAACAAGCTCGTGGACATTCCCGTCCTCTTTGTCATCCTCTATGCGCTCTTCAACTCCCTAGGCAACTTTGGGCCCGGCTCCGTCTGCGGCCTCGTCTCCTCGGAGAGCTACGCCACGGCCATGCGCGGTACAGCCTACGGCCTCTCCGCCGCGCTGGGCAAGACCGGCGCAGCAATAGGCACGCAGGCCTTTACCCCCATCAGCGATAACCTGGGTAAGCGCTACACCTTTATCGTAGGCGCGGGGATCGGCGCACTGGGCATGCTCGTAGCGTGGTTCTTCCTCGTTGATACGACGAAGCTCGACTTGGAGGAAGAGGACCGCCAGTGGTTGGCGTACCTCCGTGCCAATGGCTGGAAGGGAGAGGTCGGTGCGCCGGAAAAGGGCCTGCTGGAGGAGGTGTCCAGTCGGGGAAGTACGCCCGCTGACAGCGAGGCAGGGAGCGATGCTGCTAGTGAGGCTCAGGCCGAGGCCGAGGCCGAGCAACGAGATGGCAAGGCGGTCATTGACACTGATACGGACCCGAAGAAGACGTCGCGCGACTGAGCGCAACTTGGGGCGTTGGCGTAGGGGTGGCGTGACGCCCAATCACACTCAATCCAACCTTGAATGCAATCCGTCGCAATCGTCCATCAATCCATGCTCCATGTCACCTGTCCTGTCCTTTCCAGCCCAGTCCCTGCAGTCACTGCGCAATACAATCCAATTCAATTCACATTCTGCTCCCCTCCTCACGCTCACGCTCACGCTCGTTTCGTACGACTCACTCGAGGCTCAAGGTTCACGTTACGTTGATGCTGGCGTAAAATGAAAAGACGAAAGTTGCGTCTCTGACAACAATAGAATAACAGAAAAGAATAGAACAGAGTCAATAGAGTTGAGGTGAAGTGAGTGCGAGTGCGTTGCAATCCCTTCCTGTCCTTGTCCTTGTCCTTGCTCTTTGTGCGTGCCCTGCTGAATGCAAGCAGCAGGCAGTTAGTTGTCCTGGACGTCGTACTTAGCGTGGCGTCGTGGCGTGGGTGCGTGTGCGTGTGCGTTTGCGTGCGGGGTGGCTCGAGCGCAGTGCAGCGCTCAGGACAGGACAGGGCCAAGTCCAAGTTGTGAGGGCGAGGGCAAGACGAAGTAAAGTGAAGTGAACCTTGTGCGCAAGCAACTTCCCAAGGTGGGGGATGGTGGGGATGGGGGTGAGAAGTAAGTAAGTAAGTAAGTTCTGCCAATTATACGCAAGGTACAGAAGGTACTTGTACTTGTACGAGAACGTGACCTCGATTTAATTTTGCACACGCCGCGACAGACGACACACCCAACACACTGTTAGTCGCTCCGGACCTAAAGCTGGCTTGGCCTTTCCGCTTCCCGCTTCAATGATGATAAAGTCCTCAGATCAGGCACTGGCGCCGTGCCCTTTCGTGCTTTAAGTTGCAGTGCATTGCCCTGCCTTGCGCTACTTGTTTCAAGTACAGACGTTCGCCTCGCCGTGAGGCTACAGAGTTCTTGGCGCAAGCGCGGGCGCGGGCGCGGGCGTAGGCGTGGGACAATCATTCTGGCGCTCTTGAATACTTACTTCCTCACGTCACGTACCTTACTCGAACCGGCTCACCTCCCGCCCCCTCCCCCCTCTCACTCCATCTCACCTCACCTCACTTGACCTCGTTCGTTTCTTCCGGCCGGCCCTCGGCCTCCGCATCGGTGTTACCGGCGTGCCAGGACCGTCCGTCCAACTTCGGCCTCTCGGCAACTGACACGACAAAAAAGCCTCAATCAGCAACGCGCTAGTGTGTGTGCCAGTCTTTCGATTGAAGTAAACTTGGCATGAGCAGTGGCAGTGGTAGTGGTAGTGGCCGGGGCTTGGCGGGGAAGGGCCGGACGGGCCGGGGAGGGAAGGCTGGCTGTGCGGCGGGTGCAGCGGGTGCGGCGGCGGCGGCGGCGGCGCGAGGAGGATGCGACGAGATGCGATGTGATCCGATTGAAGAGGCTGAAATTGTGGGGAGTAGAAGTAAAGATTTCACACACAATCACACATGCGGCATGTCAGCCACAGCAGAGTGAGTATTTTATCGCCCCGCTCGTGCAGAGCGGCGTAGCGTGGGAAGACGAGACGAGAGGGCGAGATCTAGTGGCCAGCTGTCTCCCTCGAGTTTTGACCTGAGTGTCCCTCCCTCGTGCCGTGTCGTGCCGAGCCGTACCTGAGTAAAGTACTTATACTGCACCGTGGGGGTTGGAGGGGCAATAAACTTCTCCTCGCAGCACCAATAAAGTCGCACCGCACCGCACCGAGTCAACTCGAAGATCCTCTCATCCCGATCCCGGTCTCGCCTCTGCTGGCGCATCAGAGCCACCGTGCCGCAGTAAAGTCCTCCCGCCCCCCACCCTCACCATCACTTAGCTATACCCGCGTCCGCGTCCGCATCCGCGTCATCATGAACCTCGAAAAGGCAACGTACAGCCACGAAGAAGAACAAGACCACGAAGAGAAGACGGCCGTACCCTCTTCCCCTGTGGCCGCGGTCGTACCCGCCGAGACAGAGGCAGAGGGGGAGCACCTCTCCGCAGCATCGGCCTCGGCCTATGCCTCGGCATCACCATCGCAGGACGACGACGACGACCCCGAGAAGTCTCCGCTTCCGCCTCCGCCTCCCCAGCCCTCGACTAGCAAGACCCTCGAGGCCTCGACCTCTGCCAGTCCCCCCTCCTCACTGCCTGATCCCACCGCCACCGCCCTTGACCCCCACCCAACAACCTCGCCCGACCCCCTCCTCACAGCTCGTATCCTCCGCAAACTCGATATCCGCCTCCTCCCCACAACAACCCTCCTCTACTTCTTTTCCTTTATCGACCGCACGGCGATAGGGAATGCGAAAGTAGCGGGGATGAACCCCGATTTGGGGCTGACGAGTACGCAGTATACCCTGGCGGTGTCCCTCTTTTTTATTACGTATGCTTTCTTCGGTGCGTTGAGTGGGCGTGGCGCGGGGGTGTGCAGTAACAGTACTTACCTCTAGACTCTCCTTGCCTTTCCTTCCCCTTCCCCTGATGGGTGCACTCGGTCCCATCCTCGCTCGCTCCGCTCCGCTCGGATGTGACCCTCACCCACGCACAGAAGTCCCCTCGAACATCCTCCTCCGCTCCATCGGTGCAAAACGCTCCCTCCCACTCTCCGCCCTCCCCTGGGGCCTCTGCATGCTCCTGACAGGCATAGTCCAAAACTTTCCCGGCCTACTAGCCTGTCGCCTCCTCCTAGGGGTATTCGAAGCGGGGATCTTACCCGGCGTAGTCGCGACCCTGAGCTTTGTTTATCCGCATTCGTGCATCCAGACGAGGGTGGCGGTCTTCTTTGCTAGTGCGAATCTTGGGGGGGCGTTTGGAGGTGAGTGTTGCGTTGGTGCGGTGGGTCGTGCGGGCGGGCAATGCTGAGTGATACTGACTGACTGGCTGACTGCTTTGGCGCCGTCGGCCAGGCCTTGTGGCGTACGGTCTATCCCACAGTGAGTTCCGCCGTACCGTACCATGCCATGCTGTACCCTACTGCTGTCCACTACTGACGAGGTCCTGCCCCTTCTCGCTGCTGCTGCTCTGCTCGCCAGTAACTACCGAGGGGTTCCACTCCTGGCGTTGGATCTTCATCGTCGAAGGTGAGTGCAGTGGTGCAGTGGCGCAGTGGTTCACAGGCACGCACCCACTCTTCTTGGGTTCTTACCTCTTCTCTACTCTCCCTCTATTCCCCCCGCCCTTATCCGCCCCCACCCCCACCAGGCATCCTCACCATGCTCTCCGCCATCCCAGCCTACCTCTTCCTCATCTCCAACCTCGAAGAAGCGACGTTCCTCTCTGCGTCTGAGCGCGCCTACCTGCGCGACCGCATCCTCTTTGACGGGACAAATGGTGGTATGACAGAGGGGAGCGTGGCGTCGGGGCAGGGCGGCGGCGGCGGCGGCGGGGGAAAGCGGGACAAGGCCCGCAAGAAACGGGTGTATGTCCTAGCTGCGTTTCGGGACGTCAAGGTGCGTGGGTGGGCGCGCGGTATATGAATGCGCGACTTGACTTGACTTCAAGCTGACGCCCCCCGGCCCTTCCGCCCGCAGGTCTGGCTCCTGAGCCTCGCCTTTGGCCTGGGCTCAATCCAAGTCTTTGCCATTGCCCTGGCACTGCCCACGCTCCTCAACACGGGCTTCGGCTACGACGCCGTCAAGTCGCAATTGATGACTGTCCCGGTATACGTCGTAGCCTTCATCGGCACGCTCACGCTGGGTCTCCTCTCTGATAAATTCGAGCGCCGCGGCTTCTTCTTTGTACTGGGGGAGTTCATCGGTGTAGTCGGGTGGATCATCGGCCTAGCGGGGACGTACCGCCACAGGGGACACCCCGGCGGGGACACGGTCCTCCGCTACGTAGGGTGCTTCGTCAACGTCTTTGGTTCATTCGGGGCGGTGCCCTGCGCACTGGCACTAGGCAGTCAGAACCTCGCGAGCGAGACGAAGCGCGCTGCGGGTCTAGCCATTCAAGTGACGAGTGCCGCGCTGGGGGCTTGCGCAGCGGGATTCCTCTTCCCCGTGAGGACGGCGCCGTTGTTTCGCTTCGCACATTGGTTTGGGATGGGAAGTGCACTGGGGGCTGTACTGGTCGTGGGGATGTACCTCGCTGTGATCAAGAGGGAGAATGCTAGGAAGGGGGAGAGGGTCAGGAGCGGCGAGGCAAAGAGGTACACGCGGGAGGAGCTCTTCGAAATGGGGGATGCGAGTCCGTATTTCGTGTATCGCTTCTGACTGGGCGCGGCGCGGCAATGCCATCCATTGCATCGCGGTGTCGTATTGTAATCGAGGCAGGGATGTATGCTGCGGTACATAGTGGAGTGGCTTCCCTCCCTGCCTTACCCACGCGACGCGACGCGACACGACACGACACGACGCGTGTTCACTCGGCCGAAACGCGACGCGCGACGCGTCTCTTTCAGCGCGCGCTCTTTTGCACCCGCGCCACACCCACGCCACGCCCATTTACGCGTCGCGTGTACAGTGCGTGCAGCCCACCTGTGTCTCAGATCGTTTAGATTGGCGAGTCGCGTCGTGCCGGCGAGGGGGAGGGATACTGTACTGTACTGTACTCCAACGTCGAGATGGTGAGAGCAAAGTGAGGGAGGGAGGGAGGGAGAGAGGGAGAGAGAGGGAGAGGGCACAGCACGGCACGAGTGCGAGTGCGAGGGCGAGGGCAAGGGAGTGAAGTTGATTAGGGAGTGATGGGTGGGAACGAACGTGGGATGCTCATGGAAATTGCTAGTGTGAGAGGGAGGGGTCCGAGCGGGCGATTTGCTAGAGATGGGAGTGGCGCGATGCAGAGGTGTTTCCCTGATTGATACCATTCCATCCACGCTTCACCACTCGACACCATCCATCCATCACTGCCGCCACTTTTCCGTCCGTCTGTCCGTCCGCACGCCCATTCGTTCGTTCGTACGTCTGAACATCCGCCAAGGTTACGTTACGTTACGTTGTGTTACGCTGCAGCGTTGCCTCGTCCATTGTTCTGTGCTGCGATACACGCGCATGCGATACAATATCCCACCCGGCGCCCTTGTCCACCCACCTCCCCCCCTCGTCAACGCCCCCCGCCGCTCTTCCCACGCAAGTCGAATCACACGCACATACACCTCTTTTTTCCCCTTTCCCAATTCGATTTGGATTGGATTCAATCAACGCGACCATCGCCAACGCACCTCCAACTCCACTCGACGAAAACAAAGGGACGCCCACGCGCGCGCATAGGTACGCCATCTCCGCCCCGCGTCTGCGTCAGCGTCTGCGTCAGAGTAGTAGTTAAGCTCGCTCGCATCGCAGGCACAGGACATCACACATTACCTCGCATCGCAGCATTCTGCACCGCACCGCACCGCATTGCATCGCTCCCTCGCGATTGGATAGTTGGACAAAAGGGTGCTTGCTTGCTTGCGTCGAGTCTCGCTGCGATACGGGACTGGACTCGACTCGACTCGACTCGACTGGACCTTGTAGTTGTACTTGTACTTGTAGTTGTACTCGCCCCGGCGGCGTGCATTCGGGGCGACGACGGCAAGGACGCCCTTTGTACTTGTACTTGTACGCTGTACTTGTGCGCTGCACCGCATAGGTACATCCATCCATACCCAGCGGCAGCGGCTTGACTCGGCTCGGCACTGCCCTTTGTACGTGTGCGTACGCAACGTCGCTTGTACTCTACTCTACTCTGGCCCATACCCCATACCCCATACCTACCGCGAGAGGTGAGTTGGGGTTCAAAGGCAGAGGGGGGGAAGAGGAGGGGGACAGAGATATCACCCACATCACAACTTTACCTTGCGCTTACTTACCTCGCGCTTACCTTTGCTTGCTATTCCCACCACTCTTTCCACTCTTTGCTCGCATCGCAGTCACGTAAGCCTACCTACCTACCTACTAGCTCATCACTCTCACCGGACATTACCCTTGAAGAAGGTTACCGTCACCGAAGTCGCTACGCCCACACGCCCGCATGCACGCCATGATCGATACGGAGAATACCGGCACGACACTCGGCGGCGGTGGTGTGCCCGACGCACTGTCCGGCGCACAGGGAGATCCTGCAAGTAGTCGTAGCTGTAGTGGTGGTGCGCATACAGGCGTTGAGATGGACGTGGATGTGGATTTGAAAGTGGAGGATGGAGACGGAGATGGAGATGGAGATGAGAAGGAGCGGATACAGGCGGTGAGTAGGACATCGCGTGCTGGCGGTATGACACGCCACGACACAACACAACACGACGTGACTCACCCAATCGACGCGACGCGTAGATGGGCGTGTCTGTGTCTGAGGACGGAAGCTAATTGGGGAGTGGGGGGCGAGAAGGGCGGCGAGCGGGGTGGGATGGAGAGAGAAGAGAGGAAGAAGGAAGAGAAAGAGAGAGAGAGCGAGAGAGAGCGACTGGGCAATTAGGACCCCTTGCTCTCTCCTCTCCTCTCCTCTCCTTGAATGCGATTCGAGGCAAAGTGCCACTAGCGGCGGCCAACGCCCACGCCGCTACCAACTGCCAACTACCAAGTGCATTGCAGCCATCCCTCAGTCAGCCGGCCACTTTGCCGTACAGCTTGGCCTGACTTGGCTTGGCGTGGCGTGGCGTGGTCTCGACCCGGCCCATTGGTGCGGAGAATGTCCTTCTCTCCATCGGCGTCGGCCCTCTACGCGGCCACTTTTCCCCGTGGATCGGACGTCGTACGGACGAAATTCGATGGTCGCGAGGCGCGGGTGTTGCGGGTGTCGCGGGTGTCGCGGCATCGCGGCATCAACGTCGACGTCGAGGGCGTGCGGGGGAAGTCCTCTAGTCGACGCCCTGGGATGGCCGCACCCGCACCCGCACCCGCACCCGCGCCCTAGATCGGAACCAACGCAGACGACCTTCGATGGCCGTGGAACACGCACATTGCACTGCGGTTACTGACTTGGCTTGGCTTGTACTTTCCCTCTTTTCATCCCGTCCCACCCCTCCATCCCCGCCCGCCCGCACGCCCGCACGCACAGGCCGTACAGAGACTACGTCAGAGACTGCCCTCTGCTGCGCCGCACCATAATGGCGTCTACACGGACACGCCGCCTGCCTCGCCCTCGCCTGCTCGAGTCGAGGTGCGAGACCTCACGGAAGCACATCAGAGGTTTCAAAAGGCGCAGTCCAGTCACGGCCACCAGCAACACCAGCAGCAGCGACCTTTCCCCTCTTCTCCCTCTCCCTCGCCGTCACCATCACCCTCGCCACGCAAGACCAGACGACTTCGTACACAGTCTCACCAGCCACGCACAACGACGACGACGACGGCCACGCAACAGTCTCCACCCAAACCCGACTTATTCGAGGACATCATCGGCACAGAGATGCTTCGTCGTATTCAGGCGCAGTCTGCGTCGTCCTCATCACCCGTGCGAAATGTTAAGCCCCCGATGGCGATGCCCACGTCGCCACGAACGCCACGCCATGGCGTATCCGCCACACTCAATGCCCTCGCGTCACTTCCCAAGGCCCAGGCACAGGCACAGGCACGGGCTGAGCCATACCCTGCTGCGGCGTCGCCCTCGCCCTCGCCCTCGCCGCTCTCACCCAAGAAACGCCCTCGCTCTTCTTCCACTTCGACGTCGATGTCGATGTACAGCGCAGTCTCTATCCGGCAGCAGCACGAGGGAGGTGACGACGACGACGATGATGCTCCGGGAAGTCGCCTCCGCCACGCACGCAGCACGCCCTTTGTACACCCTGGCGCTTCGTGGGCATCATCTGCGTCTGCGTCTGCGTCTGCCTCGCCGCAAAAGTATCGCCGGGCAGAAACGCAGAGTCCCACGCGGTCGTCGGCGCACGGCGTGCTTCACACAGCCCTCTCCTCACCAACGAGGCACTCGCCTTCGCCTTACAGGGCACGCACGATGAGTGCAAATGCAAATGCAAACGCCAACGCGAATGGGGGGTCGCCAACGGGCACGCACCGCACACGCACACGCACAACCAGCGCAAATGGTAACAACCTCCTCCTTGCCAATGGCCATCCAGCGACGTCCCTCGCGCGCGGATTGGGACTTACAGGTTCGCCACGGGTGTCGCATGGTGCTGCGTTGTCCCCGTCGAAGGCTTTCCTCCTGGGGGGTACGCCTACGCCCACGCCCAATCGCGTGCGATTCCAGGGCGTGCCAGAGGTGCCTGAGACGGAGATGGAGATGGAGATGGAGGCGGAGACGGCGGGTGAGACGGGGTGCGAGCGTCGGCATGGGAACGGACAAGAACCAGAGACGAATGAGGAAATGGACCGTGTAGCGGGGTACCTCGTTGCCATGGCCGAGGATCGGCGGGGTAACGCCAACGCGCCGGTGACGCCTACGAAGCGTCCAGCGTGCTCGCAGTCGCAGGCTTTCCCAGACCCAAACGTCATCACACCTCGCAGGGCCAACAAGGTCGGAGCAGCACCCCCGCACCGAGGGGCCGCACCCGCACTTGCACCCGCACCCGGCCCCTCACCCGCAGCCAACTCGCCGCCCAACGATGACGATAACTTTGCGAATCTCCTCTTGGACTTTGCGCACTCGCCTGCGCGTCGGACTGCCGCAGCGCGCCTGCCCGTGCAGGTTCCAAGGGAGAGCGAGGTACCGACCGTCTTTGATGATGATGACGGCGGCGGTGCCGGTGGCGCGCACTTCAAGCCCGCCTCGCACTCGAACTCGGCCATGTCCCCGCCCCTCTGCGCAGCCAGTACCCGCACTGGCACTCGCACCCGCGCACGCACCCGCTCCTTCACGTCACCTCCTACCAAGAATAAAAACGATCGAGGTTCGCTGTTTACTGATCTGGACGACAATAACAACAACGCCGCCGCCGCCGACGACGACGACGAAGACGCAGCCGCGCGGAACAGAAGCAGGGACACGGGCAGTCCCGAGAATCAGCGCACACCCGGGTTACCCTCTGCTGAGCCGCTTCCTGCGCCGGGGTACGAATTCGGGTTCGGGTTTGGCTACGGCTACGGCTACGGCTACGGCTATGGTACGCCTCGAAAGGCCCGTACTGCCCGTGGCGCCAGTACTGCCTGGTCCACGCCGGACCATCGCCACTCCCGCAGTCGTTCCCGCAGCCGCACAAATAGCTGCAACCCCGACGGCACACCACGTACGCCCTCGCCCGACCCGAGTCTCACGCCTGATCCGCGTACGCCGTATACACCCAACTTGAAGAGTTTGGAAAAGTATTGTGGGGCGCATGCGTACGTTGATGCGAGGGATGTGCGTGCGGGAGTGGGTAGGGGAGGGGGGAGGGGCGCGAGTCCCAGTCCGAGGCCGAGGAAGGGCGGGGCGGGGGTGGGGGTGTTGAGGTTGGAGAAGGAGGGGGGTGGAGGAGAGCCCGCGCCTGTAGAAGGAGTAGAGGGAGAGGGAGAGGGAGAGGGAGAGGGAGGAGAAGCGCCGGAAGGAGGCGCAGAGCCAGACACCGAAGCAGACGGCCTAAAGTGGGACGATGCATTCAAGATTCTGCGTCTGGGGAATGGCAGTAGTACGAGCGCGGGAGGAGGGCCGCACACCCACACCTCACCTTCACCTCGCCGTACTCGCAGTAACGGCCACACGCACACGCGCAGACCCTCGACCGGTATGGGCATGGTACTCACACCTGGCCCGGGCCCGGGCCCTCAGTCGATGGGCGGCGCACTGCGTACGTCTCCGAGCGAGGGCAAGAGGATGCGCCCCCAGCTACAGCCTCAGGCTCAGAAAGGAGCACAAGCAGAAGCAGAGTCAGAGTCAGAAGCGGGTAATCACGACGAATACGCCACACTCGACTTTGATATTGCCTTTAGCAGCAACGGCGGCGGCGAGGAGGAGAAGGAGGAGGAGGAAGCGCGTCGACGCACTCCCTCGCCTACTAGTCAGATGCGTATGCGTATGCGTATGCGCACGCCCAGTCGTAGTACACCCAGGACGCCGCGCGGTACCCTCAACGCCAATGCCAGGGAAGGAAAAGCAGGCCCCTCGCCTGTACTGAGGCCGCGGGTGGCGGGGGTGGTGCGCTCTGGGGGTGGGGGTGGGGGTGGGAGCGGTTTGACCTCCACTGGCACTGCCACTACGACTTCCCCTGCCACTGCGCCGAACCCCGGGCTGGGGTTGAGCCCCGAGGTGGCTATGACTATGGCTATGGAGACGGATGGGGACGCGGAGATGTGAGATGTGAGATGTAAGAACGCGCAGTGGCCTGACTCGACTCGACTTGTTTCGTTGGATTGATTGTATTGCTTCCTTGTAGACTTGGTCCCCGCCCCCCGTGCGCCTCATTCGCCCCGTTCTGTTGTTGTACGTTCCAGCCCTTGCTAGCTCGCCTGGCGAGTCACTTTCGAGATTCTTCTCCTTTTCTCTTCTTTTGACCCACGCTCGGCCTCTCTTCACCGTGTTGTTGTTGTTCTCGTTCTTTGTTGCTGTTCCCTCCTTGTCCTTTCTCCGAGTTCGAGTGCGTACCTACCGCGTACTGCGAGTGTGTTGCTGCGATGCGAATAGAATGTACAGTATCGTAAGTACAGTACGATGTCCTTTCCTCCCTGTTGCTTCCTCTTGATCTTTTGATCTTGATCTTGACCCTGATCTTGATCTTGACCTTGATCTTGATCTTCGCGCTGCTGCGTCGGTGCATCGGTCATCTTCGGCAAGGTACGGCCGATGGGCGGGCAAGCAGTGAGACATGGCGCGCGCACAGGCACTGAACAGTGACGTAGTGTACTTGGGTAGGTAGGTGCGGTCGTGGGTAGGTAGGTACGAAGACCGCACCGCATGGCATCGGTAAAGTCGCCGGAAGGGTGGGATGGGATGGATGGCACTTGCAGCGGGGGAAGTGGGGCGGGGGCGAGGCGGGGGCCGCGGGGATTCAGGGCGGGAGGGTCAAGAAAGTGGGGGCATGTGTGGGGGCATGTGTGGGGAGTGGGGCAGGGCGCGCGTGTATATACTTATGCCCTTTCTTCCCTTTGTTCCATACGAACATTGTTACCGTCACACACCCCCATCACCATCACCCCACCAACCACCCACACGCCACCCACCAAACCCGCCCAGCATGACTGCCCCCACGCCAACACCCACACCCGACCCCATCCCCCTCGTCTCGTCCCTCTCCTCCATCTACTCGTCCCCCGCAGCCGTCCTAGCCCAAGGTCCACGCTGGGACAATCTCGCCAAACAATTTGCCCAGCATTTTAACGGCGCTCAACCAGCCTTCATTGCGCGTGCTCCAGGCCGGGTCAATATCATTGGAGAGCACGTCGATCACATGGGCTTTGGGTGTCTCCCCGCGGCGATTGAGTTGGATATCCTCATGGCCGTGAGGGTGGTGCGTGGCGGCGAGCCTGAGTCTGAGCGTAGCGATGGCGATGGCGAGGGCAAGCAGCCCACGCCCGCGCCTACGCTCACCTTCGACCTACGCAATACCACGCCACGCTTCGCCCAGGCAAGCTTCCAGAGTGGACTCGCCGATACAGACAATGTGCAGCTCCTCCACGATGGGCCGACGAGGTGGGCCAATTACTTCAAGGTCGCTTGGAAGGTGCGTAGTGGTGCGCCGAGGGTGGACAAAGTACGTGTATATACACACAGCTGACCCGGGTACCCTCCTTGCCCACCCCTCGAATGTGCTACTACCCACGCTACGCCACACCTTGGCACACCTCGCACTGCGTGCTCGGTGTGCTCGGCGTACTCGCCGCCAGGGCCTCCACCCCTACCTCCCCGCCTCGGCCCTCTCCCCCACCACCGCCCCCACGCGCATCGAGGTCCTGGTCGACGGCACCATCCCTCCCGAATCATCCCTCTCCTCGTCGGCAGCCATGACCGTCTGCTCCTCCATCACCATCCTCGAGTCCCTCTCTGCGCGCCGCTTCATCTCCCGCCGCGCCATGGCTTCCGTCGCAATCGAGAGCGAGCGCCTCGTCGGCGTAGCCAGTGGCGGAATGGACCAGGCCGCCTCCATCTTTGGCAGCCCTTCGAGCGCACTACACATTACCTTTTTTCCCGAGCTCGCCATCGAAAAGGTCACCATGCCACCCTCGGACCCAGAGTGCACATTCGTCATTGCCAATACCCTCGTCGTATCCGATAAAAAGGTAATGGGACCCGTGCAGTACAACCTCCGCGTCGTCGAGTTGCTCGTCGCTGCGCGTGTATTCGCACGCAAGATGGGCCTCCCCTGCGACGATACGACATCCACTTGGCGTAAACTCATGCACGTCTACTTCCAGAGCCACCCCCTCCCCAACGGCAACACATCCGAAGCATCCCAACTCCGGCACATGCAGACCCTCATTGCCGATCCCGCCAACCTCCCGCGCGGCGACATCCCCCTGGACGACGCCCGCTCCCTCGCAGGCTACACGAACGACGAACAAGGCACCACAGCCTTCCAGCGCGACTTCCTCACGCAGTTCGTCGTCCGCACAGACACATTCAACTTGTACGACCGTACCGCCCACGTCTTTGCCGAGGCACTCCGCGTACACGACTTCAAAGACTTGCTCCTCTCCAGCGATAATGCCAGTATCGCCAACAGGTACGCCAACCTCGGCCACCTCCTCAACACCTCGCACCTCTCACTCTCCAACTCCTACCGCGCCTCCTGCCCCGAACTCGAGTCCCTCACGAGCATAGCCCGCTCATCCGGCGCACTCGGCTCGCGTCTGACCGGCGCAGGATGGGGCGGGTCAACCGTAAGCTTGGTACCAAAGAGTAAAGTCGAGGAGGTCAAACACGCACTCAAGAAGGAGTATTATGATGTTAGGTGGCCGGGATTGAGTCAAGAGGACTTTGATAAGGCTGTGTTGGTTAGTGAGCCGGCGGGTGGGGCGTGTGTTTATCGAGTCGAGTAGAGTGAGCGAGGGAGGGAGGGAGCGGAAGCGACCGAGCGACCGAGCGACCGAGCGAATGGATGGGAGAGGGAGAGCCACAGCAGCTGGGGAATAAAGAAACCATGGCAACCATCTGCGAGATCATGCAATCAACAACATAGACTTTTCTCACTACCTGCCGAGGGACGCAAGTGGTGCGCAGAGATACCTCGCGCCATGGCGAGCACCCCTCAACCTTCGCATCTTCTCCCTCGCGCGCGCGCATCACAGTATGAAATGAAAGTAACGTAACAAAAACCAATGAGATTAACAATGAATGCCGACAAACGTGCTAGTGCTACAGTGCTACAACGTGCGGACATCGCGCCGCAGATGAAAATCGAAACAAGAAACATCGTGTAGGTACAATGGGCCATCGCCTCAACCTCCATCGTGGCGGCGAGACTTAGTGCCCCCCATGCGCATGCCCATGCGCAGCATCCTCCGCCTGCGCCTTCTCATCCGCCTTCTTCTCCGCGACCTTGCCCTCACGCTCTCCAGCCTGAGCGTCCTTCTCCCCCGCCTTGTCCGCGTGCTTCCCCTCGCGGTCGCGGTCGCCGTCGCCGTCTTGCTCGATGCCCGCATGCGCACCATTGCGCCCCGCCTCACTACTGAGCTTCATCCCGCCATAGTCCGAACTAGCAGAAGGGTGGCGCCCGTCCTTACCGAGTGTAGCGGTAAAGCCATCTCCGTGCACATCGCCCTCGCCACGCTCGCCAATGGCATCGGCATGCTTCTCCGCAGCATGGACCTTACCCATATCGACGTGAGCAGTAGGATTACCCTTGGCGTCCGTACCGGAACTCGCAAAGTCACTTTCGGCGTGTGGGTGGCCATTGTCCGTGCCAGCACTCAGGTGAGGGCGGTGAGGAGGGTAGTCCGTAGAGTCATTGGCGTCCTCGCTGCGACGACGCGCGCCAGTGCTCATGCCCTGGAAATTGGGGTACTGGTCCTCCGCAGACTTGACCGACTGGCGCCCCTGTTCAAAGGCCTTCTTGTGGGCAGCGTCCGAGTCCGAGTCGTGGGCGTTGGCGTTGGCGTCTTGGCCCTCGGTATCGTGCCCGTGCTCCTCGCCGCCAATGGCAGTACGACGCGCATTGCCACTGCTCTTGGGCGCAGCACCGGGATACTTGTGGCCGTTAATCGTCGTGTTGGACCCGCCATTGGGCGAAAAGGTACTGCTGATATTGTCCCAAGGGTTGGAAATCGAGCCGCCGTACTGGGGACCGCCCTGCGCGCCAAAGGAAACAGACTGCGTCTTGCCAGTCGCGCCCGCAGCGGGCTCCGTAGCGTTACCATGGGTGGCGTGCTCCGTGGCATTGCCGTGCGTGGCATTGCCGTGCGGCTGCTGCTGCTGCTGCTCCTTCTGCGTGAGATTAACGACGTGCGTGCCATTCATGTGGTGTGGAGTGGCATGCTCCGTGCCATTGGCCATCATAGCGTGGTGCATTGCGCCGTGGGGCATGGCAGTACCATTGGTGCTTGCTACGGCAGGCTCGCTGCGTCCATTCATGTGAGGAATGGGACGCTCGGGCGCACGGTCGCTAGCGTGCTCAGCCTTGATACGCTCGGCATTGTTCAGACTGTCGGCCTTGATCTTCATGGCATTCTTCTTGTCCGACTCGCCGGGCGTGTCGCGCGCAGCGTGCGCAGCCATCGTCTTCGAAGCAGTAGGCTCCTGGTCATCCTGGTCGTCCTGGTCGTCATCAGCCTCCGACTGCGCAACCTGGACATCGTGCGCAGCGCCACGCAGGTCCTCGTTCTTCTGTTGCTGCCACGACTCCTTCTTGCCGTGAGACTGGCTTGGCTGCTGCTGCTGCTGCTGCTTCTTGGGCATTGCCTGGCCGTAGCTCATCGTAGTAGTGACAGTCGTGTACGTCGTCTCAAAGACCGTCTTCTGAGGGCGGTGGTGCCCCTCGTGGTGGTGCGTAGCAGTAGCAGTAGCCGTGGGCTTGGCCTTGTGCGCTTCGTCATCGTGGCGGTGCGCAGACTTGCTAGACATCGCCTCGAGGTCGTCCTTGGACATGGAAGCAGTCTCTCGAGGAGCAGAGCTCGTGCTAGAGGGCGTGCGCATGACTTGCGAGCTCGTGGGCATGCTGGCAGCAGTCGACTTGCCGTCGGGGACAACGACCGAAGAGTGAGTGTCCATCAAGCGCCAGTAGCTAGACGTAGCAGCTGCGTCGACCGAAGTAGAAGAGCCTGAGCCTTGGTGGAAGCCATTCGAGTTGGGGTGGTTGAGGCCGTAGTCCATCTCGGTGCCTTCGTCCTTCTTGTCTTGACTAGAGGGTGGCGAGTCGACATTGACGGCTTGAGGCTGCGACTGTTGGGCTTGAGGCTGGGACTGCTGGGCTCCCTCAGGCGCATCGCGCCGGCCCATACCCTCGGGGGCAATGATGCCGGGGTTCTTCTCGCTGTGGTGTCCTTGGCCATGGGTAGCGTGCTGGGCAGCGCCCGAGCCGCCAGAGGGGCCCTCGACCTCGCCAGCCTTGTTGCCACCGATAAAGGGAGAAGACTGACCACCGGGACTAGCACCTGGCTTCTGCTGCTGCTCCTGCCTGGCAGCCATACCGGCAGCGCCTCGCCCACCAGCGGCAGAGCCCTGTCCAGCGGCCTGACCCCCAAGAGCAGAACCCTGACCACCGGCTTGGCCTCCAAGAGCAGCGCCCTGACCACCGGCCTGGCCGCCCATAGCGGAACCGCGACCACCAGCCTGTCCGCCCATGGCAGAGCCACGACCACCAGCCTGACCACCCATGGCGCTACCCTGGCCGCCCTGCTGAACACCGGCTGCCAAAGGGGAGGAAGCCTGCATGCCCTGCTGCTGAGCGCCCATGGCCGTGTCCTGGCTCTGACCGTGAGTCTGACCCTGCCTGTGACCCTGGTTGATAGAACTCTGCGAGGCCATCGGAGTACGCTGGTTGCCGCTAGCCTGTTGCTGCTGCTGCTGCTGCTGCTGCTGGGGCTGTTGCTGCTGAGACTGAGCGCCCATCTGCGAGTTGGCAGCAATGCCAGCCTGGCCAAAGTCGCCGCCCAAACGCTTCGTAACCTTGACGCCCGTCTTCGTAAGGGCTCCAGCGCCAGCGGCGCTCCAATTGTCGCCCGATCCGGCGGCACCAACGCCGCCTGCGCCGTTCGTAGAGTTCGAAGAACCGTTCATATCGGCCGTACCAGTGCCACCTCCGGCGCCAAAGCCTCCGCCGTAAGCGGCTGGGCGGCTAGGAGCGGGAGCGGGGGCGCGCTGACAGACCAACGAGCAAAGAAACAAGTGGAGACAACAAGCGCGAGACACGACGTCAGAGTCGATCCAACAAAGGGAACGGCTCGGCACCACACAAACACAACAACGTACAGCTCCACGAGGCATCGTCATCCAGGCGGCACAGCATCCACACGAGGTACGAGACTTCCCCAGTCGGGCGCGCGGGCACAACTGGAGCATCGCGTCTCGGCATCGGCAGAAACCCGAGCGAGAGAGCGTCCACGATACACAGCGCTCGCAGAGACTCCGCACTGGCGCGCACGAATTCCGGGCAACGGCGGAATGAAACGTCTTCGAGCCATCGGGACGAGCAAGTGCAGAGGCGAAAGAGCACCTTGCTACCCCGAAGCCAGCAAAGCGTGGCAACACGAGCACCGACGCGACCTCTTGTGTACGAGGTGCGAGAACACAAGGGCCCGACACCACACCAAGACATCATACGCCGGCGCGGGGACGCAAGAGCCCGGCACCGGCCGTTATGCAAGCGCACGACGCAACATCGAGATACCAGAGACAAGCGCGGGAACGCAAAAGCCCGAGAATGGTCCGAAGCACATCGTGCAAAAGCATAACGTAGCGGTCGGATAGGTGCGCGTTCGCAAGAGCACGACACCACATGAGAGAATGGCATGCCGTTACGATGAGGCAAGAACCCAACGCCACGCCACGAGACCATGTGCAGAAACGCAAGGAACCGATACCACATCCATCCACGATGGGTACGGGAGTTACGCATTGACACCTGGAGTCACGCATCGACACCTGATCGGAAAACGATAGGCAGGCGCGGGAACACCAGAGCCGCTGACCGCTCTGAAGCTTGAGGTGCCGAGACGCAAGAGTCCAACACCCCAGCGAGCCTCTACAAGGAGCTGTCGCAATGTAGGAGCTCGAATGCACAGCCCAAGAACACCGAACGAGAACGCAACAGCCCGACGATCGCGTGTGGCTGGAAGCGACTGTACCGAGTACGGGGATACAGACACCCAGCGCCGCGTGGGACATGAGCAGGCACAGGGACGCAAAAGCCGCGCGCTGACTTGAGAGATAGGGTGCGGAGCGCAAAAGTCCACCGCCACATCCAGACGCAAGAGGCGCATGTTGGGGAACACCAACGTATCGAGGCACAAAGGGCGAGTGAGGGGACGAAGAGCCCAACATCGCATCGAAGCACAAGAGGCACAAGAGGCAGGCGTGGGTACGCAAAGGCCCAACACCAAGTCGAGACACAAGAGGCAGATGACGAAACGCAAAGGACCAACACCACATCGAGACACAAGGCACCACTACCATCGACGACGAGGGTAGGGACTACGAGTGCGCAAGGCACTCACCTCTTCGAGCGGCGCCGCGGCGGCGAGGGAAGCGCTCATGGCAAGTGTGACAAGTGTGACTAACTTCATGTTGATGAGTGTATGCGTGGTCGTTGAACTTGTGAGACGTCGTAAGGCTTGAGTGAGTGAGTGTGTGTGTGTGGGCGGGGATTGCGTCGTTAAAAAGAGAGACTTGAAGTACACGAGAAGGAGCGTGAGTGTAGAGGGAGTGTGCGTATACGGACAGTGGTCGTTAGGTGTGAGAAGGAGGCTTGGTCGTTAGGTGAGAGGGGTAAGAGAGGGGAGGGCTTGAGTTCGTGGTAGTGAGTGGGGATAAGTCGTAAGTGCGTAAGAGAGAACGAGGGAGAAAGAAGTTGGGGGAAAGGAGGGAAGAAAATCGCGAGGTGGGGGACGAAGAGGGCGGGGTATTTGTAGCCTTCAGAGGGGGCGCTCTCGAGGGCGTGACTGACGCTGGGATCGCACTGGGCTGGCGGGCAGGCCCACCATCATGTTGGAACACACGCGCCGCGCAGTGCTTCTCCCAGCGTCGTTGTGGTGGACTTCTCCTCCCTGGCCCTACCTGCGAGGAGTATCCATGCCATGCCAGGGCGGGGTCAGACGGCGACGGCAGACGGGCAGTGTCTCCCCCAAAGAGGAATGGAGTGCGAGGTGCGCAATATCGATTATGAGTCATGGTGACACCATGATGAGCGGGTTCATGTCAGCGTCGAAGGATCGAGGTCGAGGCACGGAGGCGGTGCGGCGGGCGCGAGGGAGAGGTATCGCATGGCCGCGCTCCGTGTAGCTGAGCACCCTGCGAGGTGAGTGAGTGGGCCGTCCCGGCGGTTGATGATCGTCCCTCTACCCTGATCTCATCTCACCACTCGCTTGCAGGAACGATGAGATGTGTAGAATTTGATCGGTCGACCGCATCAGGGCGTCGATGCCGCCTGATCACCTGCTCGCCGGCGGGTAGGTGGCGTTCCGGCGCGTCGGCTAGAGGACCTGTCCTCTGATGCGCAGGCTGACTTGCTTGATTGGGCAGGCGCAACGACGGGCGGTCGGGATCATGTCTCATCATCGATGCATTGATCGCTGTGCGTCATTCGAAGATGGGTCAGTCGAGATTTGGACTCGGACGCCTGGAGTGAGTACGCTGTGCGTGAAATGCAAGGAGGTCATTCGAAGGAGAAGAAAAGGGAAGCAACGCCTCGAGGCGCGCCAGTCGCGTCATGTCGCGTCACGTAGTAAGGTACATCGAAGTGACGTGCACGGGGGCGCCGACCAGCCGCACCGCACCTCTGACCTCGCACGGCGTACAGCCCCTTGATTGGACGTGTCACTCACATCGACGTGAACGTGGACACATCGCAAACACCGGCCGCTGGATACAGATTGCTTGGTCAGCGAGGCAAGCAGGAGCCGCGAGAACGAGGGGCTCTCCTCGCGCGCCACAATGATCCAGAATTGCAATGGAAGGGCCCGGGTGTTCGTGATACCTTACACAGGGCGGGACTGGCTGTCGCGGGGGGGAAATGGCACGCGTTGAGTTGGGAAGCGAGTCGTGGCTCGATGCCTAGTTGCAGTCGTGTGTCGGGGTCCAATCGACCCAACGGAATGGCCGAGTCACGTGATGTGCGCACGGGCCACCCGACGCATTTGCTTCCGCTGTTCCTGCTACCCAGGGCATTCAATCGCGATCGCAGCCTGGACCGCATCTCGTTCCTTCCTTGATCATGGTTGTATCTTTCTCCTGAAGCAATCATTCCTGTTTAATCCGGGGCCCGACTCGACTTGGCGGTGACTAGACAACACTTGGCCTCGCATACATCGTCTGCTGCTTACCTACTGGCCCCGACACATGCTCTTTGTCAAGGCGTCCGCGTCAGCCCACTCAAGCCACAGCGTTGCGTCACCGTGAGGAAGAGACCGAGCAGGCAAAGATTCTGGAGTACGACTTCTAATCGACCAAGTATGTTGGTGAAGAGCACCATCTCCTAGAGCCATCGAGCAAGAATCCGCATGTTATTTCCGCAATCTCTGCATCTTACAGAGTAGCGGGATGGGCAAGTCCCGCTTAATCAGAGAACTGAACAACGTCCCCGGATTCAGCAGCTTTTGGCTGTGTCTGAGAGAAGGTGAGTCGATTGGCTGGACCTCACGGGCCGAGGGGCTTGGCTTTGGTCTCGATCATTCCTGATGGCAGTGCCCTTCTTTGCTTGCCTCTTCAAGATTTCGAGGGCAGCTCGGCGTGCTTCCCCAGGCCGGATGCTGTGGCGCGAGAGTTTCTACGCGAAGCTGATAGCGCTGATGCCAAAGGCGAATTCAAATGGACCCTCAAGCTGCATGGCTTCTTTCAGGCGTTCTGGGAGGCCTTTATTGCCATGCAATCTTGCAAGGACCAGCACAAATGGGCGGAACTACGCGACCCCAATAAGGAAGCGAGGAGCGCGTACGGGCCGCAGCACGAAAAGCAGGGGCTTTCGTCCCCGACCCAAGCTTTTTCGTCTTTGCAATCGACGAGGCGCGCGGGATCTTCCCACAAGGACTCTCCGGAAATGGACCGCGATCAACTCCGTCCGAGGTGGACAGCACGGTCTGTGTCTGTCTGCCCGACATCACGCGGCTCTTTGCCAAGCCGGAGCGTCACAAAGGGCAGTCCTCAAGGAACCCGAGCGAACGCGCCTGGATCCCGTATGCAGATACAAGCTCTGCAATCAGCACTCTTCAGCCTCCCAAGGAGAAGGTGCCATCCTCTAGGGTGTCCGCAGACGAGCTGGAAAGAATACCGCCATACTGCATCGTGTCCTCAGTGTGACATGCGAACCACATGCTGCAAGCGCACTCCCATTGCAAGCCTCCTGCAATGCCTTCCTTGCCCGCTTTGGCCGGCCATTGTGGTACGCTCTTATGATAGAGGTCACAGAGAACTCCGACGCTACGTTCGTCCAGACGGACTTCGTCGAGGACCGCCCAAAAGCAAGTTCAATGCTTCGCAGATCCATGCTTTGTGCTGGAGAAGGTGCTTTCTCAAGAGTGGTTCATCGCCTGGCAGCCGAATAGCAACCAGTTGATGGCCCTTCTGCATCAGCGTCTTGACATCAGCTGTCCGACAACCAAAGTGCTCACTTCGCAAAATCTCGTTGATTACGGGGCGATACAGGCCGAGCGGGTGCACAAAGGTCTTGGGGTTTTGCTCGACCTGCCCAATTGGGCAGTCAGCGTCAAAGTCGCTACAGCGAGCGAGGCTTCAGTGACGAAGACAGTGGGAGGAGTCTTTCGAACGGACGTACGCAGCCCAGAAGGTCAGCTTTACGGCGAAGGTCCAATTCGTGTCTGGCTCGAGACGCTCGCCACCTTCAAATCTCTTGTCTTGCGAGGGTTCCCCCTCGACCACGGCGAATTGGGCGAGACCGCTGCTCAAGCGCTCCTCTTGATTTGCATGGACATGGCAGCGCGCAGTTTGTCTTCGCACTTACCCTTTACGTCGGCGTGGTGCAAAGGCGCCTACGAGGGTGGGTCCGCGCTCGTACATCTCCAAGACTTCTTTACGCAGCTTATGCGCCACGTTCCCGACGAGCTGAACAGAAGCTACGAGGGTGATGCGGTAAACTTCCAACGCTTTGCCCGAGTTCCCGGCGAGTTCGAGCTCACCCGCCGCGAATTCATTCTGGCCTTTGTAGAGCGCAGGGCGATCGTCGGTTATTGCAGTCAGTCGGTTTGGGACTTTGTCATTCCCGTCTACTGCGAAAAGCTCGGGGAGGTTTTCACATCTGCGGCCCGTACTTAGGTACATCCTCGTACAGGTGAGGACGCGCTGCTCATCGACCCCGAAAGAGCTCAAGCCAGTTCCACTCGTCTATGGCGACATCCTCTGGCTCGGAGAAAAGGGCCAGGCAGACAGTCGCCTTGTTCCGGCGGTCGAGCATCCGCCCGTGATGCTTTGGCTAGAGATGACTCCCTCGGGCAGCACAAAGCGGTTTGACGGTCTCGGACCCTACGGTGCAGCGCAAGTAGTACCAGCACGAACAGGGCTGTGTGTCACACCGCGAGGTGGGTCAGCGCCCGCGTAGTACTTACAACTTTTGATCTCAACGTACGCGGGGCGTGACCCAGCTCGCGGTGTGACCCACAGCCCTGTCTGCGCTAGTACCACTCCGACGACGGGCTCTGCGGTCCGAAGAGTCGCAGTCGACAGAACCATGGCCACTCTTACTACCGGAACATCCGCTCCAGCGGCTTTGACGCTAATTGTCATCCAGGACTCAACGGATTGCCCTCCAACTTGTTCCCCAGAATGGGAAGTGCGCTGTCTCAATACTGCACAAGCACGTCTTCTTCCGGCGTCATTCCCACGGCTCGTCCCTGTTCCTCGTTCCTGAATAAATGCCATGTCCTGCTCTCTGACCTCCCTGACTTGGCAAGTGCGGGCAATGGGAGGCATAAGTACTCCTCGCAAAGGTATACGACGTATGGCGAGCGAGCGGCTGCCAGGTGAAGCCGAGGTGACGTGACTCCCTGGAGCAGATCTCGCTCCCTCGCAGCATTGCTCGTGGGGCGTCAGTGGGTGCAGGCGGAGGAAGGGAGGTGCGCCTCTCGCGTCATGCAAGTGCGTCTGCGTGCCTCGAGCGCATCTCGCAAGTGAATGAACGGCAGAACATGGCATGGCATACAGCGTGTTAGTTGGCGCATCGGTGCATCGAGGTTCGAAGTGGCAGCGAGGCTGAACAAAAGCTGCGATTTGAGCGTGCGTGAGCGTAGGTGACAAGGGCAAACAGGTCGAAGCGAGGGAATGGGATCTCGTTGCTGCGCCCGCGACATCAACACGCCTTGGGCGCCCGACGCGGGGAAACCACGGAGCGGCGTGGCGTGGCGTGGCGTGCTGGTTGAAGGGAGCGTACGACGGCTAAGAGACAAGAACGAGGAGGCCAGCCTGAAATTCCAGCCTTCTACCCGACGCTCTGAAAGAAGCTTCATTGTGTTTTCTTCTCAGCGGGCAGACTCGATGAATGCGCTGGAGCAGGCGTGGCGTGGCTGAGCGCGAGATGGGAGCGCCGTAAGTACAGTAGCTAAATCGGTATTCGCCAAGTAAGTGCGCCCTCGTCTCTTCCCGAGGCGAGCGAGCGCCCTGCACTGACGCGAGAATCGACGAGTGAACAAGAGGTAGGTAGATGCGAACCCCCATCCTGCGAGGTGTGTGTTGACGCTGCAAGATGGGGCAGGCTGGTCCGTTGCACGGTTCTACCTACGTTGCGTGAAAGGGGGGTTTGATCCGTTTCCTTCGATATAAAGTCATGCGCTGGGGGTTCGCACCAACACCCCGCTCCTTTCTTTCGCAGCATTGACATCTCCCCCACACGCACGCACGCACACACGCACGCACGCACACACGCCAGATTGTCCACTCCATACTCTGCCATAATGATCGCACCCACCCGCTCTCTCTTCGTTGCTGCCGTGGCACTCACACTGGCCTGCCTCGCCCTGAGTGGCGCAGAGGCCGCGCCCGCCAAACAGTGCGGCAAAAAGGTGAGTGATGGCGGCGCCATGCCAGGCGAATAATAGAATACTTAAGCCAATGCATCGCGCTCACTGACGTCTTCTACTTACGCCTCCCAACTCGCACGCACAGGCCTCCGCCGCATCGGCCTCGTCCTCCGCGGAACCAGCCTGGGCGTCGTACACTTCTGTGCCCCAGTAGGCGCGCGTATGTACACCACGCAACCCGCACACACACACACACACACACACACACCGCTTCGTCTTCGCCCTGTCTCGCCCGTGAAATCTGCACTCCAGCCTTCGCACGCTCGCACGCTCGCACGCTCGGCGTTGTGCACAAATAGAACCAACCCTCCTTTGCGCCCATGTGGGCCAACATTACATTGACATTCACATTCACACACTCCTGCTTCGAGTTCGAGAGCGACACGCTTATAGTCGCCGTACCCAAACCCGGGTCTCAGAAAGACGCCGTACCCTGCCTGCGTTTCCGCGTGTTATTCGTGTTCGTGTTGTTCTTCGGGTTGGCCCGCCCCGCCCCGCCCCGCCCCGCCCTGCCCCGCCCTGCCCCGCGCCCTCACGCCCCACACTCCCCGCGTCAGTCCCCGCGACGACGGCAAGGGGCTGCGCGGTGCACGACGCGGCGCGTGTGCGTATGCGTATGCGTGCCAGTTCGGGTGGAGTGAGAGCGAGTGTGGTGAGTGTGCGGGTGTGCACTGGACAAGTTGCGTTGCGTCGAGGCCCAACTCCGACGCCAGTAATCCGTCCAATCGAAGCGAGTCAGAGTCAAGTCAACACAAGTCACTTCAGGCATGGCGGGCATGACGTGCCCGCCCGCCGTCACACCTTCTTTCCCCTGCCGTCGGTTCGACGGCCGCCGATCCCGCCGCCGCCGCCCCTGCCGCCGCTGCTTCTCCTCCTGAGCTTGCTATTTGCGGTCCCACCCACCTTCCCACCTCCGCAAGTGGACCTTGCTGGCAAGCAGTCTTTTCGCTCTTCTTGTCCCGTCCCGCCCTGGCCCCCTCGCAGCGCACTTACTCTCGCTTCCACGCATGGAAGTTGTCTGAATAGAAGCGTTACATCGATTCGCTTGGTCCGAGTCGCAAGGAGGTCACAACGACGACGTCGCCGCCATCGGGTAAACAGACTAGGAGCACGCACTGCGATCGCAGACTCGCACCTACACCCAGCGTAAGTAAGTAGCATGTGCAGTGGAGCCTCGACGGTGCGTTGGAGCTTCTTTTTGAGATACAGCAGGCAGCAAGCGCCCCTTGCCTTTGTCAGCCTCGGTATGTGTGGCCCGTCCGTCGTGCGTATGCGCATACACGCACTGACGAGGGCCAGCTAGGCCCACTGAGCGCGCACTTTCGGATGGGCTAGTCTTTGCGACCCCCCTTTGCAATGTGCAAGGAACCAATCTACATCGCCATCGCCAATACAAACACTCACAGCCGACTCTGAGCTCAGTTGCGGAAAGTGAGCCATTCGGTGGGCGTGACGCTGGACGAGAGGAGACGGCCACGGCAGCGCAAGGATACATGCTGTACACACCCTCCAAAAGAAGCTGAACAAATAGATGCAGGCGAGACGCACGCACGCACGCACGCATATACGCACACCCAGACCACCCGCCGTTCGCCACCAGCCGATCCCCTCGTCGGCCTCGCTTAATGGCCACTGATCCCGCCCCCCCTGGCTTGCTCTGCTTTGCCCGCCAGATGGGACGGTAGTGACGCTCACTTGCCAATGAGAGATCGCAGCGCGTACTCCCTCCTCCCTCTATAAAGCTATATGCCCCCTCTCTCTGCCCTTGATCGGGCCTCCCCTCTCTTCTCCTTTCGATACGTTCCAATTCCTACCCCCTCCTCCCATCTACCCGTCCATCCATCCATTGGCCCATTGGCCACCTCCTCGCACCGACAACCCACACTCTTTTGAACCCACGCGTCCCCCTCCCTCTTTGCCCCACCCATCATGCGCTTCACCTCTGCAACCTTTACCGCCCTTGTGGCATTTACTACGCTCGCCATTGCCCACCCGGCCGTCGAGGTGAGTACATGCGACCAGCGGGCAGTCGGACTTGTGCGCCTACCGTGACTGACCACGACGCGCTCTACGACACTCCTCCCGCACAGCGCGACGCGTCATCCCCCCTTGGCTCGCTCGTCTCGACGTCGGGATCTTCGCCCGACCAGTCCGTCGATGCGAAGCTCGCTGGGCAGGAGCTCCCCATCCGCCGGCTCGCAAGCGAGCTCGGAAGCTTTGACCTTAGCGGCCTGGAGAAGTCCAAGGTCGCCGGGCAGGAGTTGCCGCTTGTTAGCGGTGAGAAGAGCAGCCAACTCGGCCTCCGCGATGATGGCGACGCCGACGTCCTCAACTCAATCGAGAACGACCTGAGCCTCCGCGCCGAGAGCCCCGCTGCGGGCCTCGCCTCGGCGCTCGAGTCTGTTCCAAACCAGCTCAACAGCGCCGTCGACGGCATCGACATCAAGACGGCCGGGAAGAAGCTCCCACTTCGCAGACTCGCGAGCGACCTGTCCAATGTCGACTTGAGCGGGCTGGGCGACTCCAAGATCGCAGGACAGAAAGTACCCCTCCTGAGCGATGTCGTCGGCAGCCGCGACACCGACCCACTCACCGACGTCTTCAACAAACTCGTCTCCGTCGACTCGCGCGACGAGAACCCCGCTGCGGGCCTTACCTCGGCACTCGAGTCTGCTCCCGACCAGCTCAGCAGCGCGCTCGATGGCGTGGACATCAAGACGGCCGGCCAGAAGCTTCCCGTGCGCCGCGACTCGTCGTCGTCGTCCTCGGAGTCGCCCCTCCAGCAGGTGCTTTCCAAGCAGGGCAACGACACCGTCGAGGGCCTCAAGGAGATCAAGGTCAATGGCTCGCCCCTGTCCGACGTGCTGATGCAGCGTCTCGTTGCGCGCCTGGTTCCTGGTGTGGCCGACGCAAAGACCACCGGTCTCGATGACGCAAAGGTCGACGGTCAGAAGCTCCCCCTGTCGGACATGCTCTCCCAGAAGCGCCTTGTGCCTGGCGTTGCCGATGCGAAAGCCACTGGTCTCGACGACGCCAAGATTGACGGTCAGAAGCTCCCGCTCGCCGGTGCACTCTCGGAGAAGCGCCTCGTACCTGGTGTAGTAGACGCCAAGGCTACGGGCCTCGACGATGCCAAGGTGGACGGTCAGAAGCTCCCGTTGACTGACATGCTCTCGCAGAAGCGTCTCGTGCCTGGTGTTGCGGACGCCAAGACGAGTGGTCTGGACTCGGCCAAGGTCTCTGGTCAAGAGCTTCCCACGGACTCGCTGCTGAAGGGTGCTCGTGGTCTGCCTACGGACGCCCTGTCTCCCTCGCACGCCATCAGCGGACTGGACTCGGTCAAGGTCAACGGCAAGCACCTCTCGAAGGCGTCGCAGCAGTCAATTATGGAGTCTCTTCAGCAGGACCTGCAGAGCCGTCTGCTGAACCCCTCGTCGTCGGGCCTCGACCCCTCGTCGTCGTCGTTCAACCCACAGGACGCCCTCTCTCCCGTGCTGACCTCGGGCCAGGACAATGGCTACGGCGAGGGCGACTCGCAGCAGCTTGCTTCGTCGAGCAGTGGTAGCAAGAGGATGACGAGGAAGAGGCTGTTGGGCGGACAACACCGCCACTTTGAGCTGCCCCCGCGCCAGTAATCGGCGTGCGTGTGTGCGCCGAGTTGTCACCACCGTTCCCGTCTCCCACACCTCAAAAGCCATCCGTTCCTACGCCTGCGAGACTTTACCCCTCGCGCGACCCGCCGTCCGTGACCCTTTTGACTTCTTTTAGCGCTGCTCTGCGTCTGCATCCGCGTCCGCGTCCTTCTTGTTGTTATCCTCCGCCGGCTTTGCTCGCTCGTGTGCGCGTCCATCGGGGAGAGGCTGTGCCCCCCGCATGTGCTCCTGCCTGTGCCCTCACGCGTACGCGTACGCGCACCCCGCCCCGCGCCGTGCCCTTTACTGTCTTTTTTCTCGCCTTGCCTCGCTGTGCTGTGCCCGGTATGAATCTCATTCGGCATTGTTCGTCACCGTAGCCTCGTCGTGTGTGCGTGTCAGCTCAGTACATTGTGGTGATCTGTTTGGTCGTGCAGTGCTCCTCTTACTTTGTGACTGCGCTGAGTGAGTGAGAAGGTATTGCACTCTATGGCCCGCCCCTCCCCCGCGTATCACGCCAGCGCGCGTCGTTGGACGTCCGTGCGGGCCGAGGCGGGGCGGGCGAGGCGAGAAGGGCGTGTGTGTGTTGAGGTGATGGACTCACGCTTCGCATCGCATCGGCATCGGCATCGACTCCACTACAGTAGCATTCATTGATGCCATACGCAGCCTCTTCCACTTTCAGTTCACTGCTACCTACGTCTACGCTGCCACTCCCCCTTGCCCTACCGCTACACCACTCCTGCGCCAATCAGCATACATAGGCCTCACACACGCGCATACACGCACCACACGCACATACACGCCTTCCGCGCCCCACACCACCCGCCCACCATGGCCTCTTGGCTAAGCCCCCTCCTCACCTCGTCGCTGGACGTCGAAGTCCGCCTCCTCGACGGCACTGCCTCCGTCGACCAAACGCGGAAGCACGTCGAGGTGAAAATCGACAAGGACAAGCGCGAGATGTGCCCCGTCTACTTTGACGGAGAGAGTGTGCAGGGCGAAGTGGTGATCCGCAGTCGTGACGGCAAGAAGTGGGCGCACGATGGGCTGCGCATCGAGTTCGTGGGGAGTATCGAGCTGTTCTACGATCGGAACCACCATCATCCGTTCTTGTCTTTATCGCGGAGTCTCGCACCCGCCACGCCGAGCAATGCTCCGTCCCTCGTCATCCCTTTCAGTTTCCCCAACGTAGAGAAGCCCTACGAGAGCTACCACGGTATCAATGTGCGGCTGCGCTACTTCCTACGTGTCACGCTCAACCGCCGGATGGCGTCCGGTGGGGATCTCATCAAGGAACGGGAACTCTTTGTGCAGAGCTACCGCATTGCGCCCGAGGCAAACAATGCCATCAAGATGGAAGTCGGTATTGAAGACTGCCTGCACATTGAATTCGAGTACAACAAGAGCAAGTACCACCTCAAGGATGTCATTGTCGGCAAAATCTATTTCCTCCTCGTGCGAATCAAGATCAAGCACATGGAATTGAGCATTATTCGGCGGGAAACGACGGGCAGCCCGCCTAATCAGTATAATGAGAGCGAGACGATTACAAAGTTTGAGATTATGGATGGGGCGCCCGTGAGGGGAGAGACGATTCCCATTCGATTGTTCCTGGGAGGATTTGATCTCACGCCCACGTTTAGGGACGTGGCGAAGAGATTCTCGACGAGGTACTACCTCAATCTCGTGCTCATCGACGAGGAGAATAGGAGGTACTTTAAGCAGCAGGAGATTACCGTCTAGTGAGTGCCGAGGGGGCCTGCGAATGGGGCGAGCGTCCAAGGGCGCAACAAGAACAGTGTACTTACTGACCATTACCTTATCCCACGGGCCCCGCCTACACCAGCCGGATACCCGAGAACTGATGATGCGACTCACTTGAACGCATGCCATCAACGCTCAGACTCAGACTCAGACTCGGACTCGGATCAGGCTCGCTCAGGTTGGGATTCGGACTCGGACTCGGACTCGGACTCGAACACGGCAGGCAGGCAGGGCGGCGGGTTGGGTACGGGCAAGGGCAGGGCAGGGCAGGGCAGGACATATGAGCGGGCAAGATGTCAGAGCTGCAAGAAAACTGTAGGATAGGATTCAGGCAACACAAGGACGCTGTTATACGACGCGCATGCGCATACATCCAGCACGGCACACGCACACGACGCACTTCGATACGAGCGAGTTGCACGTCCCATACATACCTTTGCCATTGCACTTCGCACACGTAAATACAAGAAGGTCTTCCCGCTTCCTTGTTCGATCTCAACACGATAGCAGCAGCCTCGACAAGTGGGAGGACGAGACGCAGCGATCTACCGCTGCGACTGCTTGCCAGCTCCCGAGCAACTTCCCTCGTTTTCACTCGGCAATGCACGCTACTGCCCACGACGCCAAGGGAGGTTGCAGCGCAGGCTTTGTGATGCAGACGGGAGCGGAGGGGAGTGAAAGAGGGAATGAGTCAGGCGGGGAGGCGTCCTTTCTGGGCGAGGGTGGGCTACGCCCACGCAAGAGGAGTATGAGAGGGTGGGAGGTGGGTTGAGGAGGTAGCTTGTAAGGCAAGCAAGACCAAGGTCCAAGTGCAGTATCATGCCGTCCTTGCCAGTCAGTACGTATCTGCATCGTCCATCCGTCCGTCCGATCCTCAGTGTAGTGCAGGCGCGGCACGCAAGTATATGCCATGGTACGCACGCCATGTTTGGTCAATGCCAGAAGAGATTTCCCGATCTGATGATATCGTCATCGTATGGATTGGACCAAGAGTCTGAGACTGAGACTGAGACTGGACGGACAAAGAGACACACCCTAAATCCCCTGAGTACTCCTCCGCCCTGCGAAAGTTTTGCCTTGCATCTGCGCGTACCCTCTACGAATTCGCCTAGGATCGAATCGCCCGTGTACACTCCATCCAAGGAGTGCATGCCATGCCGTACACTTTGTGCTCTCCTTGCCTTGCTTGCTACTCTGCCGTCGCAAAGGGGCTGTTGGGGGGGAGGCGTAGGGAGAGAGAACAGTATCCAAATGGAGTCAGCGTCAGTCTCCTCCACTCCACTCCACTCCACGCCACAGCACATAACAACGTCCCCGCGCAAACTCCACGCTTTAATACGCACTTTGCAATCTGCTCGAACCCATCCGCAGGGTTAATAATGGTGAGTGCCGTGCCGCGTAGGATGGCGAGTCCGAGTGAGCGCGTCTTGGGTGGTTCCTGTGTGGGGTCTCCTTCCTCGGCGTCGTTTGAGCTGGGCAGGAACTCCTCGACGTCGTCCATTACGAGGTTCATTAGCTGGTCGTAGCCTTTGAGTGTTCCTTGGACTGTGGGGGGCGTGGGGGGCGTGGGGGGTTGCATAGGGTGAGATAGGTGGGTAGGGTAGGGTAGGGTAGGGTCCGGAGTGTCAGTCATCTGTGATCCTCCCTAGCATGTATTCCACTCTCTGTCCTGTCCTGTCCTGTCCGCAGTCCTCGCACTGCGCGCCCGCGCAACATGCTACTCACCCTGCCGTCCCCCCTGGAACTTGACCCGAATCTTCTTATCCACAAACTTCGCCAAATCAAGGATGACCTCCTTCTTGCGTTCCTGCTGCCCGTGTCCGCCCTGTGCCGCTCCTCCCGCTCCCGCTCCGCCTCCCCTCGAGCCACCACCGCCACCGCCTCCCCGGCCACGTCCAGCACCACTCCCTGCACCACGACCACCCCCGCGTCCACCACCACCGCGTGATGAACCATTGGCGTTACCACCACGGAAGGAAGGGCCGCCCCGGCCGCCGCGGTCGGACATTGTGTGTGTGCGTGGGTGTGTATGTGTGTGTGAGGGCGAGGGAGGGGAAAGATGTGGATATGCGGGGTTGATGCCGTTCTTTGGTAAAGTTGGGTTTGACTAACTGGCTGCTTGGTTGGCCTTTTGTCCTATCTGAGAAGAAGCTGTTACTTGGACTGTAAGTCAGTACCGCTGATGCGAATGCCCGCCTCGTCGTCGTCGCGTCGAATGGAGCCGAGGATGGCAAGGAAGACACGAGGCCCGCAACCTTCCGTTCCGTTTATGCATGGCAAAGTGACCTTGCACACTCTTGCACACCGCCTTGCAAACCCTTCCCTCCTCGACAGTACATTGGCACACCTTGACGTCTGATCCGAAACGCTGGCCGAGAGGATCGAATACGAGCCAGCGAGCGAGGGAAGGCACCACCTCAGCCTTTTCACTCGATGCGCGATCCACACGCAAACGAACAGAAGAGCAGAGTAGGTACGCATGTCATTGACAGTAAGCGCATAAGCCCGCTGTTCCCGCTGGTCTCAAATACCCACCTACATTACTGTTGAAATGCGGGTACCCACGTTTCGAGCCTCGAAGTATACCCTCCCATCTCCAGCTATTGCGCCCTCACTCACATCCAGCTCTGCCTTCAGCATAGTGCAGCGAAGGGGAAAGCAGAGAGACGGCATACATTCATCCCCCGCCCTCCTTCAAAGACGAGTCGAGTCGAGCTGGGCTAGATCAGATCGCCTTCCAGACGCACAACTCGATGCAAGCCGATTCGACTACCTCGGACCGAATCGAATCGAGAAGATGACGACGCCTACGCTCGAATACGCACCCCGCGTTGGGCGTTTCTCCTCTCCTAGAGGGTCTAGGGGAGAATACGAGCGTCAACGCCCACGCCCACGCAGCGCTCGAGCCTCTCCGAAGCATAGACCGACCGGCGCATGTCAGATCAGATCAGATCAGATCCCAGATCCGCTCTCCACGGACGGGCCGTCTCGTGCAAGATTCCGCACGGTTCACACGCCCCCTCGATCGATCGAGGCAGGGTTGCACGCCTTGTTCAGCATCGCGTCACATCACATGGTCGCGGCGTCGACGGCTGGCAAGCGGTCCGATTGTACCTTCCCACGACGTAAAAGTAAAGGACAATACTGTAGCCACAGCTCTCGGCTCAGAGGCACAGACACACGCTCACGCTCACGCTCACACTGACCTCGAGGTGAGGTGAGACAGGGGCCGTGCGAGGTGCTAGAATGAGATTGGGCGGGCGTGGGGGGCCCGTCCAAAGACGCGACCTGAGTCCTGAGCCTTGAGCCTGGAGCTCGGAGTCCGACGCTCGACGCTCGACGCTCAGGTGAATAAACCGGCGAGAGACGGGCGAGGGACGTTTCTACATACGCACGCTCCTCTCCTCTCTCCGCGAGCGAGCGAGCGGCAAACACCCCACGCAAAGAAGTTGGAACCCCTTTGGATGACTGACCGTACGCATGCACCCACGCACGCACAGCGCGCCTACACTGAGCAAGTAAGTAACGGAGTAAGTGGGTCAGTAAGTAAGTAGACAGACTGAAGCGGTTTGAACGAGTCGAACGAGCAGGGGGGACGAACCCCCATCCCATTCCCATTCCATCTTGATCCGGAGAGACGACACATCCGGGAGTTAAATCGACGGCACTGCCGTCCCTCCTATTGTATTGCGTATTGCGTATTACGTCCGTCGTAAGTGCAATACAACATCACCCCCACTGCAATGCCACTGCGACTGCGACCTTGCCCGCAATGGCGCAATTCCGGCCTGACTCCTGGCCCTTCCCTGCCCTCGCAACGGCAACGACAACGGTAATGGCAATGGCACTCGCAGCCGCAATTGTAATTCCAAGAGCAAGAGTACTTAAGAGCAAGAAGAGCAAGAGCAACTGCGCGGCCCTCAATCAATTCAGTATTGTACTTACTCAAGTACCGTGCCGTACGACACCGCACCGTAACGACAGCGCAACTGCGCGGCGCGGCGCGGCGCGTACGGTACGGTACGGACGAGCACTTCCGATCCAAATCATGTTCATCTCCTGCTCATGTACAATACAATCCTTGGGTGCTCGTGCTCGTGCTCGTGAATCCGTCACTGAATGAATGGATGAACGAATGAACGAACCGCGCGGGCGCACCATACCCCACCCGTCCAGTCCAGTCCAGTCCAGTCCACTCCAGTCCGCCTTCCGCCATTCGCCGACGCCTCCACGTCGCCCATTCCACGTCGACCGGCGGCCCGGGGCTGTAGACAGGGCAAGTGCAAGTCCAAGTCTTGCGCGCGCGTGGGGGCGTGTGCGTGCGGCGTGGGCGTTGCTATCATCAAGTTCCGCACGTCCTCCGCACGGCGCGCTGGCGCTGAATCTTACGCCGACGCCCACGCCAACGCCGATGCTGAGGCTGGGGTTGGGCTCGTCAAAGGGTATATAAGGATGGGCGCCGGGCGCTCGCGATGCGCTGGGTTGCGGCATTACTGTACTTGCAGGAATTGGCAGGTGTTCTTGCCTTGCAATCGCCACGCCACGCCTTGCCACGCCACGTCCACGTCCACTCGTCGATCCCCCGCTGCACACGTACACGCGGACACGGCAGGCAGCCATGTCCACCCCGCTCCTCCCCCTCCCCGCGTGGTTCACCTCCCCCCTCGTTATCCCCTTCCCTCTCTCATCCTCCACCTCGACGACGCTCCCCCTCCCCGCGCCAGTTACGCTCCTCCTCTATGCGCTAGCCATCCCGCTCGTCTGCCTCCTCGTAACATGGCCGCACTTCCCCATCTACGCGCCCCTCGAAGCGATACTCCACTGGCACAACGCTCTTCCTAGGCTGTACCGTCCCTGGAGCGAGGCCTTCGCGCGCGCCCAGCCTGGGAAAGGGTGGGTCCCTTCCCATAGGGAGAGGGGTCTCCGCGCGATTTTCGAGGAGCAGGAGCGGAGACGCGCAGGCGCAGGCGCAGGAGCGCCGCCCCGCCCAATCACGGCAGTCGTAACAGGCGGGGATGGCGGCGTGGGCTTCGAAACGTCGCTTGCGTTGCTCCGCGCAGGCGCCACGGTGTACATGGGTATCCTCCCTGATAAGGGTTCGAGTGCTACCGCCACGGTGCACAGCATGCGTGAGCCCCTCCCCTCTGTGGGGCCTCTGCTGGGTGGTGCGCACGTCGGAGACCAAGTCGTGGCGATGCGGCGTGGGCAAGAGGCGCGGAGGGGCCGCGCGGATCTGACGCTTGAGAGTGTTGAGGCGAGGTTGGGGGAGGGAGGGGAGGACGTCCAGGGGAGGGGAAGGGCAGTACCCTTCGAGTGCGACTTTACGACGTTTGAGAGTACAAGGGCGTCGGTTAGGGCGTTGCAGCGGGCAATGGAGAGGGAGGAGGAGAGGCAGCGGCGTCTCGGCGGGGACGGCCGGGCTGCGGCCTCGTCTTCGTCGTCGTCGTTCGAGAGCGACTCTACTTTTAGCAGCAGCAGCGGCAACAGCAGCGACGATGACGCTCCCTCTGGTCGCGCCACCACGGCCACCTGGCCGCAGATCGACTACTTCATCGGCACCGTCGGCGTAGGACATGACATGCCGGGCCCCAAGGGTGCGCTGAGCGGTCGCTACACCGAGAATGACGATGGCGTCGAGTACCAATTGGCCATCAATGCGGTGAACCCTTCGTTGTTCTTGATGCTTCTGGCGCCTGCGTTCGTCGGCGGGGGCGCGACCGCTACCGTCGAAGCCAAGGGAGCAAGCAACGGTGCTACGCCGCCTACGCCGCCGCCCCGCATCGTGCTGACGAGTAGCACGGCGCACCAGTGGAATACGCTTCCCTTGTCGCGTGGGCCGCGGTACACTACGTGTGGACTCATGGCGTGGGACGGGATCCAGCGCTGGACGGTGGGGAGATATGCGTTTTCCAAGGTGAGTCCGTGAGCGGCGAGTGAGGGAGCGGTAGCGACCGAGCGAGCCAGTCCAAGTGACGTGGAGGCCGCGAGTTGGGTGGGCATGGTTCCAACTGACTGACACTCGCACCTCTTTTCGCCCGCCCTTTTCCGCACCCTTCAGCTCGCGCAACTGCACCTCCTCACGCCCCTCTCTTCACTCTTTGAGCTGCTGACCACCACAACGACGCAGCAGCAGGAGAGTGGCAAAGTTTGCACCGGCGCCCCTCCTCTGCTCTTTGCAGTGCACCCGGGTGAAGTCCTAACGACATTCATCGACCGTATTCTCCCTCGATGGTTCTTCTCCCTCCCCTGCAACTTTACACATTGGCTGAATGCGTATACGTGTCTCTCTCCAGAGGAAGGTGCGCGCACGGGGTTGTATGCGTGCGTAGTGGACGAGAAGGAGGCGCGTAAAGGACGGGGGCGGATTCACGGCCAGGGCCAGAAGAAGGGCGCAACGACGACGACGACGACGAAGACGACGCCGTACAGCTACTTTGAGGCGCTGTGTCTTCGCTCGGTGTCATCGCGTGCGGCGAGGGATGGACGGTTGATTGGGGATTGCTGGAGTGTGCTTGGGGGCAGGATGAGGGAGTTTTTGGAGGATGTAGTTGGGGCCGAGGCGGACGAGGAGGGCGAGGCAGTCGTGGACCAGGTGGAACGACGGGCGAGGGCGTGGGAGGGCGAGTTGCTGCGGCTCTGGGATGATGTGCGGGCGTAGACGTGTGGGCCAAAGGCGCTATATGTATTCTTGTGTGTGTAGATGTAGAGTCGTCGATTAATTCCTCGTGACGTGTAGAATTGATGCCCGTGATTGGTGTCGGCCCAGCTCGGCGCCCAGCTCAGCGCGTAGTCTTTGTCCTCGTCCTGGTGCTGCGTCGCGGTGGTGGGGATGCGGGTGTGGACGTGGGTGTGGGCGGCGTGGATGCTACCGTTTTGTCGCTGGACTTGGCCTTTGCCTTGCGTGCGCCTGCTGCTGCGGCACTGTGCTGCTCCTCGTCACTCGCCCGCTTCCTTTTATTACCATGTGCCTTGTCTTTCGTGGTGCCCCCGCCCCCGCCCCCACCCCCACCCACGTCCCACTTTCCCTTCCATTTCCCCTGCCACCCTCCCTTTTCTCCCAAAAGCGTGACTGCCTCCCAGGCCGTCTCCTCTACCCTCTGTACGCTGAGCCTGCCCATCCGAAGCAAGTCCATCTGCCCAATAGCGGCAAGGTGCTCATCTGTGAGATAAGGCACATCCCTTGTCCGCTGCTCACCCGTGAGGTTACCCCCCGCAATGTGCTGCAGCAGGGCGAGGGGTACCTCGTAGTTGAGGGTGCGCTCATACTGCACATCAGGCATGTACCACCGTGGCTTCTCCCGATCGGTACTCTTTCCATCGAAATACGGATGCTTCTCGTCGAAGGCGGTCCAGTCCGGGCGAGGCTCACGGCAGACGCGCACAATGCCCACAATGGAGGGTAACTTGCAGTTGGAGTGATACCATAGGCAGAGGTCGTCCACTTCCATCCCGCGTAGGATCTTGCCTGCCAAGGGGTTGCGTACGCCTTCCCATTCCGTTGATTGGTTGGGAGAGGTCAGGAGACGGGAAAAGGGAAAGGAGATGTCTACGCCGCGTTCGAGGCGTGGTGTCGGCTCGGCTTTGAGGAGGTAGTGGGCGCGTGTGGGCATGGCGGCAAGGGCGGGGTGGTTGGAAGTGCATGGAAGGAACAAAAGGAAGCAAGAAGAAGACGGAGGAGAAGACGAAGCAGCACCACGCACAACGAGGAAGAACGCGTCACCTGGCGCGTCAACACACTGGCCCGTGCGCGTCGCGTTGCGTCATCGAGCAGGCCCAGACTGCGGCGAGGCGGGGCGGTGAGTACAGAGTCGCAAGGTAATCACTCTCACTCGCCTGCACATCCTTGACAACCTCTCCTTTACTCCACTCCACTCCACTCCACTCGACACATCGTCAACATTACATCCACCCAACTGACCCACCCACTACTCCTCCTCGCTGACACACCCACAATGTCCACCTTCCACCGCGCCTACCGCTCCTTTGGCGCATTCTACGCCCACTCCTTTGAGCGCAGACCCTGGCTCACCCTCGCCATAGCAAATGGTACACTCGGTGTCATTGCCGATGGGCTTGCGCAGGGGCTGGAGCATGTGCAGCAGAGCCCGAGCGGCAGCGAGGGGTCTGCGCCAATGGAGCGTGGGAGCGCGAGTGGCAGCGGCGGATGGGACGCAGCACGCAGTGGTCGATTCCTCGCATTTGGCGTGGGGATGGCCCCGCTCTTGGCTGAGTGGAACAAGTTCATCGAGTATCGTTTTCCCCTGCGGGCTGCGAGCACTGCGAATACCGCCAACGTCGCCAACGTCGCTAGCACAGGTGCCGCAGCGGGTGCAGCGGGTGCAGCGGGTGCAGCCCGGGCTGGATCAGGCGCAGCATTATCCACACTGGGCAGAGTCAGCCTCCTAGCATTAGGCAAGCGCGTTGCCTTTGATCAAATCTTATTGTGCGTGTCGTTCCACCGCATACATACATTCATTCCCCCATGCCATGCCATGCCGTCCTCTATACTGACGTGCTTGTCCACTCCCTCACGTCCTTGCCCCCCACCATCGCCCAACAGCGCCCCCTTTGGCCTCGCCTGCTTCGTCGGAACCATGGGCTTCCTGGAGCACCGCTCCTTCGAGGGCGTACAACAAAAGTTCAAGGATGTGAGTCGCGTGCGTGGGGGCGTGCAGAGCACTGGCGCTGGCCTGGAATGATGGTGCTCACTATCCGCACTCCCCCTCCCCTGCGTACTCACTCGCTACCGCTCCTCCCCGGCATACTCACTCGCTATCCCTCCCCACTACCCTGCGTGCTCACTCCCTCCGGTCGTTCGCACGCCACACCCCGGCAGATCTACACCCCCGCCCTCCTCGCAAACTGGCAAGTCTGGCCCCTGATCCAACTCCTCAACTTCCGCTTCATCCCCCTGCGCTTCCGCGTACCATTTACGAGTGCATGTGGGATTGCGTGGACGCTTTATTTGAGTTTGTTGCAGGCTGCGGGTGGGGGAGGAGCGAAGGCGGCCGGTGGAGAGGTCAAGGGCAAGGTGCAAGTGGAGGAAGAGGAGGACAAGCGCGATGAAAGGGAGGTACCGGGGTATGTCCGGTGATGTTATGTCTCGCGATACAAGCGTCAAGGAATGGACTGGGTTGGACTGGACCGGAATGGACTGGAATGGAATGGAATTGCACGGCACACATAGACGCACACGCCCTTCCCTTACTTCTTCTCACTGCCGCCACTACCACTACCACCACCCCGCGGCACGCCCGCCCCTCCCTGCAGTCGAATGGCCTCCGCACGCCTCTTGAGCTCCCTCACCCTCACAGCATGCAAAATATCCTTCTTGCCCGCGCGCTTCCACTCCTGCGGCAAGTCATGCAGAACCCCACGCTGCCTCCTCGCCTTCGCACGGGCACTCTCGGGCGTCTGGTCGGATGCCGTCCAGCGGGTGACGAGTCCTCGCGGCGTGCCGTATGCCGTGGGGCCCGACGGCCCATCAGAGGCACCAGCGTAGAAGGGTGTTCCGGCGGGAACGACGCGTGCCTCGGGGTCTTGCTCTGCCCAGTTGACGGCTGGGTCGTACGCCAGTGGTGGGCGCCCCCCCGAGGCATCGCCACCGCCAGTACCGCCAGTAGCAGCGAGGAGTTGTTCCCTCCTCGCGGCGGCACGCACCGCACGTTGAAGTCGCTCCTGACTTTCCTTGAGTGCGCGCGCACGCCTCCGCGAACGACCGGTACTCTTCCCGCTGGAGTTGGGCATGCCCGTCGTGCGCGGAGAAGTGAGACCCTGCTCGCGCTTCCTGTTGTCGATGTACCCATTCTTGCGGTTGCCCAGCGGCTTGGGCGCGCCAGAGAGGAGCATCTCGCGCTCGGCAAGACGGTCCAGCTCTGCAAGCTTGTCCTCCAGGGTGAGGTCTTCACCGGGGAAGAGGCTCTGCGCGGCGTCGTAGCCGTCGCCGTCACGGTCCACCTCGGTAACCTTTGCACGCGACTCATTCTCCTCAGCATCCTTTGCAGCCTTGGCCATGCGCACACCCATCTCCTCCCGCTCAATGGCGAGCAACTGCGCAAGCCTCTCCTTGGCAGCAGCCACGTCCTCTGGCTCGAGGTTCTCAGGCCAGCGCTCCAGCTCTTTACCACGACGGGTAGCCGCCCACTGGCGTTCTTCGTGCGCGGCAGACTCGCCCGCCAGGCCGTAGCGAACAGTCTCCCTGCTGACTTCAGGGAAGAGGAAGGGCTCCACCAGCCCAACTTCGACTTTCTTCCAGGTGCGCTCCGACGTGGTGCGAAGTGCGCGTGTACGTGGATCACGCGAGACGGGCGTGCGGTAGATCATGGATCGGATCCACGTCGTCTGGAGGCCGTAGACTGCAAGTAGGTACGAACGCACGAGGTGCTTGTGGAGGTTCAGCGGCACACGGAACGTCGCCTTCCACATGTCGTACGGCTGGCCCAGGGGCGTGTGGTTGCGCACGAGGCGCACGCGGTAGTTGGGCAGGTAGACCAAGTTGCCCACGCGCTGCGGCACCTCGTAGAAGCGGGGCAGGCGGCGGTCCAAGACGCGGCAGTCGGGCGAGTCATCTGCAAAGAGCAAACTGCGGTCACGCGCAGCCCACGTCGCCGCCTCTTCGTCGTTGCGCTGCTCGGGCGTGAGCGCCAGCCAGGCGTCCCAGGCCAACTCCTCGCTCTGCGCCTGCAAGTCGTCGATGGCATTGAGCGCATCGTAGGTTGGTGTCCCGTCGTTTTCGCGTCCGCGTGCACGTTTGACGAGCTCAGCCTGGGCAGCATACTTGGGGTGGTCTGCAGGCAGAGGGTACCCTGCCGAGAAGCCCTGTCGCCAGCCCATGGTGCGCACAAAGTTGTAGCTGGCTTGGACAATGGCGTCGTCGCGCTCCTTTTGCGACAGTCTGCGCCACAGCCGGAGCAGCACGCGGTCCTCGATGCGTTGGCGTTCTGCGCCGGCATACGGATGCGGAATGGCCGACGCCGCCGCCGTGGGGTCACTTTCAGCCAAGTCGCGGAGCTGCTGTACCGTCTGCTGGATGTGCTCCTCTTCGTCGCGCATGCGTGCGGCCACGGTATCGCGAATGCGCTCCTCGAGATCGGCGTCGGCGTCGGCGTCGTGCTGGCCGTCACTGGTCATCTCGGCTCGCACCTGCTCCTTGATGTGTTCCTCGACGGTAGTGCGCACATGAACCTCTTCGAGGAAACGCTCCTCTTGCTGGATGACGTCCCTCTCGCGGTGTACGTGGTAGTCCATCCACTCTTCGACGCTGCCAAATGCCCCATCGTCGTACAGTCCCGGAGGCGGTGTGCCACTGGGCTTCCACCTCCTAGCACGGACATAGGCAAACTCGCGTGCGAGGGTAAACTCACGCTCGACTTCGACGTCTTGTGGGCGGGGTGCATGCATCCAGGCGGGTGCATACGGCGCATACTTTGGGTCAGAGAGGAGCGTCTTCATGAGCGGTGCATGCTCTCCTGGGCCGCCGAGGAGCGCACCCCACCGCACCACTGCCCGCCACTTGTCTTCAATGGACATTTGCGCAGAGCGCTCCGCCGAGCCCGCACCCACGCTGTAGGGCAGTACGAGGTTGGCACGGCGCTCGGCCTCGGCTGCTGCTGCGGCGGCGCGCTTCTCCGCCTTGAGCTTGCGCTGGGCCGTGCGGGTGCGAGCGCGGGGCACAAGAGGCGACGCGAGGGTACGGCGTGCTGCGCCGCGTGGAGTGCGCGTTTGCTTCGTGGTGGAGTCTGCGGTAATGGGCGGGGGAGATGGCGAGGAGGAAGTGGTGCTCGCCGTCTCGGTAGTGGCCGCCGGAGCAGTGGCCGCAGCCGATGTAGTAAAGTGCGACGTGTGATGAGGCGTGTTGTGCGAGTGCACAGCGACGAGCGACCGCGGCGGGAAGGCGGTCCTGGCCGCTGCCACTCCGGTGCTACCACTGCTGCGCAGGCTGAGGCGTGCCAGCGCGAGGGAGAGGTGCTGTGACGATGCCATGGTGGGCGGGAAAAGGGGCGGGACGGAAGAGTGGGGACGGCAAGCGAGCCTATTCGTCTGGCCTTTGACAAGTCGTCCTTTATCGTAGCAGCGTAAATGTGAACCTCGTCGTGTCGATAAGATACAATACGATGGCTATATGCTCTCCTTCGCCTTCACCCTCACCCTCACCAGGAAGAAGAAGCCCCGCCTCGCCCCGACCCCTTCCCGCCCTGTCCCCCTCTAATAATCGCACCTCGGCTCCGCGCAGACTTCCTCGGCCGGACGCATCACGTGACTCGAGCTCACGGGCACTCAGAGCTTCGGATCCGACGCCAAGTAAGCAAGTACAGACGTCAAGGAAGCCTGGCAGGCCAGCAAGAATATCAACGACGCTTCGGTATTCCAAAATTGCAAGGTCAAGGAACAAACAAACAAAAAAGACTAGGCAGAAAAACGGGGGAGGAGTACATACTGCGCAGTAGTACGTGCACGCTTTGAAGTAGCAAGGGTAGGTAGGTAGGTAAGGGTGGGTAGGTGAGGTGGTAAGAAGAAGAGAAGAAAGAGAACGCGACAAGGTCCAAATCGAGCAAAGTGGCTAATCCAAGTACACGAGGAGCGAAGGACTGACGGACTGACGGACCGACAATCCGGAATAGATGGCGTGGCGTGAGGAGCGTGGCTAGAAGCTCGTATCGTAGTATACGCATGCATACGTGGCGACGCAACGTCGTTCGTGTATCAAAAAAGGAGCGTGTGTGCATGGTGTGCGTGTGCGTGTGCGTGTGCAAAGTGTGCAAAGAGTGCAAAGAGTGCAAAGTGTGGATGTAGGCGCGCTGGGGACCACGCCCCCTCAAATCGCCGTATTCGGACTCCGAGGACTACTCCTCGCTCCCCCTACTCCTCCTCCCTGCACGCCCAGCCCCAGCCCCGGCCCCGCCCCACGCGGAGAAGGCGGCGGTCGTGCCCCTCCGGGAAGGTACTGTCCCGCCGCTGCGAGCCTCAGTCGGGATTGCGAACTCGAGTGCGGTAACGAGTGCGGTGCGACCGAGCTCTGCGCCAGGCCGGAGCTCGCAGTGGACATCGTGGGCAGACCCAGGGCGTTGCCCGGAGGGCCTTGGTCATACCCGCCGTATCCCGCCGACGCCGACGATGACGAAGGGATCCGGCGGGGACCGGGCGGTTGCTGCAGGTTGGAGCGCGAATGCGACGACTGCGGGAGCACCGCGGCCACAGGGGCAGCGTCGGCGTTGGCACTTTGCCGCACGTCGCCAGAGTAATACGACGTCTCGTTGCTGTTGCCGTTGCCGTACTCGGCACCAACACCGCCGCCACCGCCGCCCTCGACGTCACTCGCACCCTCGTCGTCGAGTAGGTCCGCGCTCTCAGCAAGGGACACCCGCCCTTCGGCTTCCGCATCGGTATCCTCTGGGTGCGCACTCATGACCTTGTGCTGCCCACTCGGCGCACCCATCAGCCGCGCCGCCTCCTCCTCGGAGTAACTCAGCGAATTGCGATTGGAGCGGCGTTGCTGCTGTGCCTGTGCCGACGCAGTCGTAGTCCACGACCGGCGCGTGCTGCCCTGCCCGTGCCCGCCACCGTCGCTCGAGGAGCCCGCCGTGGGCGAGGCCGTCGCCTCAATGGCCGCAGACGCAGCCGCTTCCGCTGCAGCCACGTCCTCTTGGCTCTCGTCTTCCACGGCCCGCGGGGCCGGCTCGCCGCGTGCGTCGGTGTAGAAGCAGTAGTCGAAGCTGGTGAGGAACAGCGCAAAGACGCCCGCGGGAATGCCCAGCGTGGGGCTGAATACAATGCCCACGTTGCGCATCGTCATCTTGTTGATGTCCTGGAATGAAATCACCTTGATCAGGTGCTGGCACAGCGTACGCAGCAGCGAGTAGTTGGCCAGAGGCAGGCTCGACACGAGCTGGCTCAGCTCGCGGATGCGCTCCTTCCAATTGACAATGTCGTTGACTCGCATAAAGTCGAGGTGTAGCTCCCGCGTCAGCACGCTCGTCGGCAGCTCCCGCAGGTACATCTTGAGCAGGCCCGCAATGGCGTGTGGGTCGTAGTTGCCGCCCCCGTCCTTTTCGTTGAGAAGGTCCACGTCGCCCTCTTGGTTGAAGCGGTCTCGCAGTGCCTTGATCACCGCGCTGCTCCCACTCAGTCGGTAGATGCCCTCCTCCATGACGGCATTCTTCTTTTCCAGGTACTCGATGCAACGGTACACGACGCTCGGCAACGCCAGGCCCTCGGATACGGATGACACCGCAATCGACTCGGCCAGCGGGATCCCAAAGAGTGCCCGCGACACCGCCGTCTTGTCCGTCGAGCTGTTGCTCCCGCCAAAGCGGTGCCAGAAGCGCCGCTTGTCGTCCTTTTTCATTGCCACGGGCGGGTCTACGCTGCTCGGCTCGTCCTTGGCGCCGAATTTGTAGCCCGTGGGGATGGGTGCGCCATTCATCGGGCCGCTAATCGATGGGCGCATTGCCGCGGAATTGGCCGTGGCATTGGTAGCAGTGGCGTTGGGCGCAGCAAGCTGGGCCTGGGCGTGGCTGGAAGACGACGCCGACGACGAAGCCTGCTGCGCGTGCTGCGGGTCCGCCGATGCTCCATTTACGGGCGGGGCGGGGGCCGGGGTGGCGGGAACGGCCGGCCCGGTATGGCCACTCCCGCTGGCGGCGGCGGCGGCGGGAACGGCGTCTCCGGATGCAGATCCCATGTCCTCTGTGGCTGTGCTCGCGCCCGTGCCCTCTCTACTCCTCAATCTCCGCGACAAGCTACCGCTCCTCTTGACGCGTGGTACACCCGAGCCCGCAGACGATCCTTGTCCTGGCGACGAGCCACTGCCATTGCCCACTGCGGCTGCGGCTGCAAGCCCAGGCATGGCGCGCTGCTGATCAGCGCGGGGCGACCTCGGCGTCGGCTCGACGGCAGGGAGAGGCGGATACGGACCACCGCGACCCGTCGCACTGTTGGCGGTAATCCTGTTCCCGGCCTCCTCTGTAGCAGCAGTAGAGGCAGCAGCGGCGGCGGCCGACGCGGGATTCTCGATGCGCTCGAGCTCGGCAATGGCGCGCACCAGGACATCGACCCAATCGTCTCGCTCCTCGTCGCTCTCTGCGCAGAGGACGTGCCGCACGAGCTGAGCAGACTCGCCGCCACCAGCAGCGCCAGCAGCGCCGTCGAGAGAGGGCCTCTTTTCGAGGACCAGAAAGGCGTGGCGATAGGAATTCTCGTCCATCTCAGACTGGGCGGACCGCTGCTGGCGGCCAATCTGTGCGCCCTTGATATTGATACTGCCGAGCAAAGGCCCGCCGCGGCCTTCGAAGTAATCGAGGCGATTGAGGTCGAGGGAGTAGAAGCGCGTGACCCAGCGACCGAGGTTCTGGCCCTTTTTGGTGAGGAAGCCGTCCTTGAATAGGGTGTTGGGGTCGCGCGGCTTCATGGGGACAATGTCGGTGCAGAGAAAGGTGCAGAGGTCGTCCTTGTCGGGGAGGGAGATGTTGAGGAGGCTCTGGATGTAGTTGCTCAGGATGATCTGCGAAGGAAAGGGAGAGGGGATGTGAGGTGTTCGATGTGAAGTGTTCGATGTTCGGTCAGATGGGCTCGTCGTGTGAAGTGCATTTGGGTGCGTGGCGCCTCCAAGGGGCGCTCGGGCCGCCATGAGCGCCGACGACAAAAGGGTCAAGGGCGCGGCAGAAGAAGAGGCCCCTGCTGCCGGCGCCCCTTCTCCCCTCGGCCACTGCGCCCCCGCCGGCCACTGTGCCTCCCCCTTGTGACGACCCCAAGCGCAGGCGGCCCATGCTCCCTCTGCACTACACTACAACTGCGCCGTGAAAGACGAGCGTGTGCATACGACGACTCACCTTTCTCATATCAACTTTACTGGGCGCATGATCCTTGAAGAGGCCCTTGTCAGGGAGCGTGGCCTGACTCATCTTTTTCACGCCGACTTTACCATGCTTGTGCTTGAGCTTTGCGTCCAGCGCCAATACGTCGCTGTACAGCTTCTCAATCTTCCACCTTGGGCTAGCAAAGGGCGGGAGCGGGCCAGCGAGGTCGACGGTGAGGAAGAATGAAATGACTTCCCGGCCGCGGTCATTGGTGCGCAAGTTTGTGCCGCTGACCTTGACGCTGCACTGACGGAGGAGGTTATTGTCGAGGCGTGGCTGAGGGGTCATACCGCCACCGAATCCGCCCATGTCGCCGGGCGGGCCCTCGGCAGCTGCAGCGGCCAGTGCCTGTACGAGGGAGAGGGAGTCGTCGCGGGTTGTTGCATCGCGCGGCTCCAGGCGGCGAGAGGCCATGCGCCGTGGGGTGCCGCCTGAGCCAGCATTGGGCGAGCCAGGGAAGTCGCTGCCAGTATAGGATGTGGAAGGGGGCAAACCCACGGGGCGAGAACGCGGGCTGCTCATTGGCGAAGACGGGCCGCCGCCGCCGCCGTACATGGCAGAGAGGTCTTTACGGCGAGGACGAGGGGAAGCGAGCGGGTCGCCACGCACGTCGCCGCGTGTGTCGCCGCCTGAGCCACCAACACCGCCGACGACGGTATGCGATGCACTGCTGACGGATCCTTGTGAGGCGCGGGTGCGTAGTGGCACAGCGGCGGCAGCAGTCGTGGGAGTAGCGGGCGCGGGCGGAATGCCGGGGACATTCTGGGTGCTACGACTCTGGCTCTGGGCACGACTGTGGCTGCGACTGGTGGTACCATCGCCGTCTTCCGAGTTGCCGCCAATGGTACTGCTGTCCACTGCCACGTAATCGTCCTGGGACTCGAGGCTGCTGCGTCGCTGCGGTGCCGAGGGCGGCGTGCTGGCCGTGTTGGCAGGTACTCGCGCCTGTTGGAGGGCCTTTGCGGCTGCACGCTGTTGCATGACGGATGCGCCTGCCTGCTCGTGACTCATGGTCGAGGCAGAGGGCGACGCAGACGACGAGGCCGAGTCGGAGAGGCGTGCAGCATGGACGGCGTGCTGCTGCAGCGGGAGAGCTGTGATGTCAGCCTGGTCGACGCGGTCGTCGCGATCATTCAATGGCATCGAGGCCGAGGCGGGCAGGTTGGACATGTTCTGCTGCTGATGCGTCGTAGCATAGGGCGCAAGGCTCTGGCTGGCTGGGAGGGTAGTAGATGGTGCGGCATATTGTTGTTGTTGCGCGTGGGCATAACCATGACTCATGTCGGAAGTCTGTGGTGAAGGTGACATGTCTCCAGCCATGATTCCAGGCGAAGGAATGGGTGTGGAGACCGACGACGATGGTCCGTCTGCAGTGAGTTCGACGAGTGGGGGTGGACGGAGTGGATGAGTGGCTGCGTCGGACGTGGCGATGCGACGCTTGGGCATGATGGGTGGCGTCGTCGTCGAGGAGATGGCAGTGGTGGCCGTGTTGGAGCGGGGGATGGTTCCTGTAGTGGCAGCCACAGTTGTGTTTGATGTGCTGCCACTCCCACTACCATGGGCCGTATCCGATGTGGACGAGTTACGGGGCAGCATGCCCGCCGTAGCAGTGCCCACACTGCCGCTACCGTGCACCGAATCAGAGGCAGCCATCGAGGACCGCCCTCCTCCTTCGTGCGAGGCATTGATGCTATTGACGCGCGCCTTGAGTGCGTCATTCTCCTTTCGGATGCGGCCCATGAGGTTCCATATCCTGACATTCTCATTCGACAGCTTGCCCGCCTCGAGGCAGTACTTGTTGCGCTCGGCCAGCACGTCGTCGAGTGCGCGCGTCAAGTCACCATTGGAGCGTGCAATGGCATCTGCCAGGGCCAGGGGCTGGTATAGGGGTGACGAAGACGCCGACGCAGACGCAGACGATGTTGAGCCTGGACCCGAGGCAGACTGCTGCATGGCCGTCTGCTGGTGAGACAGGCTCGATGTGGGCGCCGTCGAATGCGAGTGGGACCGCGAGGGGAGCACGCCGCTGTGCATCGTCGTGGCCGTCGTGGCGCCGTGGCTAGCCTGGCTGTGCAGTCGACTGGACGACGAGGCGACGGATGTGTGCGAGAGCGTCGATTCCGTCTCCTGGGACGAATTGTTGGCGCCGTGACCGGTGTGGCCGTTGGGCATTGTGTGCTGGCCGTATTGGCCCGGTGCAGAGGCGGCGGATATCATCGATTCAGCGTCGAGACGGCGTCAAGAAGGCGCGCAGTAGAACAAGAGGGGTTAGGGGGTTGTTCGCGTGGGGGAGGGGTGCGTGTATGTGTTGTTTGTAGTGTGTTGGCGTAGTGTGGGGCTGATTAGTGGCGATCTGATCGTGTGGTCGTCGTCGTCGTCGTTGGTCGTGCAAGTCGTAGTGATGATGATGGTCGCACGCGGCCGTGTGAATACATGCAAAAGAGGTATGAAAGTACAATGGTGCAACGTACTTGTTAGAGGGGCGGCATTATTAGCGGCGGCGGCGGCAGGCGGAGCGGGGGGGGTAGGGGGTGGGGCGATGCGTTGCAGTTGCAGAACGACGAAAGAGGGAGAGGCGAGAGGAAAAGGACGTCGACGTCGACGTGAGGTGATACGATGCGATTCGATTCGATTCGATACGAATGCGATGCAGACGAGCAAGGACAAGAAGAGAAGAAGAGGAAGAAGACGGAGGAGAGTGGGTGAGGTGGGCCAGGCGTGTGAGCGCCAGTGTCGTCGGTGTCGTTCGGTGTCGTCGGTGCCAGGCAAGTGCAAGTATTACATTGTATTGGGTTGGGTTGGATTGTATTGCATTGTAGTCATCGTCGCATTGTAGTGCCCGCCAGTGCCCGACTGCCCGCGCCATACGCCGACTCAACCAACGTATGCCCGCCCGCCCGACTGCCCGACCGCCCGCCTGCCTGCCCGCTTCGTGTTTGGGGGCGCAAGTGCGCGTCTGCCAGTCAGCCACGGCCACTCCCGCCATTATTCGCATTTCATTGTATTTCTCTTGAACCTAGTCGTCGGACTGCCCCTGCGACTGCCAGTAGTGAGTGGTACTGTTGTATTCGCGCCAGTCAGCCGGTGGGCGTCAGCGAGGGACGTACAGGCAGGCGCGGTGGGAGAGCGGAGACACGACGGCGGCGGGCGGCGGCAGTGGGTCAGGCAAGCAGCAGGCAGCAGACAGCAGCAGCAGCAGTGGGCAGCATCCGGCGAGCGAGCGAGCGAGCGGACGGACGGGCGGGCGGAGTGCGTCAGGTCAATACTCAGTCACGAGGCGAGGCAAGGCAGCAGAGGAGGGCAAGGCAGCAGGGCAGAACAGGGCACGACAGGGCACGACAGGGCACGACAGGGCACGACAGGGCACGACAGGGCACGACAGGGCAGAGGAGCACCGCGTGCGTCCAGCGCACGCAACAATCTGCAGGCCCAAGTGGGCGTGCGGCAAGGCGGAAAGGAAAAAGAAGAGAAGAGGGCAAGAGAACAGCACAGAACAGAACAAGAACAGGGGCGGGAATGGGGGCGGAGAGGCGGGTAAGCGGGCGGAGCGACCAGTAAAGTGACGGCTGAGGGCGGCGGGCGGCGGCGGCGGGCGGCTACAGTCAGTCAGTCGATCAATCAAAGACGAATGGAGTCGCACAGTCGCACCGTCACACAATCACACCGTCACAGACCAAAGAGGTGGCACACCGGCGATAGAAGACGACGACGACGACCAAAAGCCACTATTGACCGACGGACTGACTGACTCGACTTGACTTTACGCGACGACATCGGACCATGCTAGCCGCACGGGCAAGCTCAAGCTCCAAAAAAGCTCCCTCCCTCACGCCTCCGCTGCTCCGCTGCTCCTTCTTGCCCAGAGCAGCGGCCTCGCCTCGCCTCGCCTCGCCCCGACGCGTCTCTCTTCCGTCCTTGCGCGCGCGCAGACGCTCTCACGCTGGCAGGACAGCCTGGAACCAAGGCGAGCGAGCGAGCGTACATAAATGAGACTTGTATTGTATGTAGTGAACCTCCCAAAGTGTTGAACATCAGCGTTGTCGTTGCACGACGCCAGGGTCTAGGGCTCCCTCCGAGACAGCAACGAGACGCCGCCCATGACCGACTCAACACAACTCAGCAAAAGTCAGTAACCTTACTTTTTTTACGCCTGCTATTCCCGCGACCGCGACTTTACCTTGGTTTGGCTTGGCTGAGCTTGGCTTGGCTCGGGCTTCCACGCACAGAGTCACACCCAGACGCCGCACCCGCACCAGAACTCGCACCGCACTGTATCGCACTGCACCGCGCGGCCTTGCGCCCTCTGTGCATAGAAGGAAGACGGCGACGGCGACGTCTGATCGCTGAGTGTCACTCGTTTGATTGCTAGCCCCGCCGTCGCTGCACACGCACACGCACACGCACACGCACACGCACACGCACACGCAGACACAATTCGTCGCACTTTGTTGGGGCTGCTGACAATGGCATTCTGCTTCGCATGACACTGATTAGCCCTGCAGCGAGCGAGGGAGTGAGGGAGGGAGCGCGTGGCCCTCTCCATCTGCCTCCTTGATTGCCTGCGCGTCTACCAGCCCGCCTTGCCTTCACACAGTCCGTCTCACCGCGTAAGTGGTGCTCCCACTCCCACTCCGCTTCGATTGCATTGTGCGCCTTTGCACTGCACTGCACTGCACTTCACTGCACTTGTCATTGCCTCATCCTGGCATCCACAGCATCGCAGCATCACAGCATCCGCAATCGCCTTCCATGGAACAAAGTGCGCCTTTGACGCCCACCCGCAGCTCGCACGTCGCACGTCGCAGCGTGCAGCAGCGCAGAGGCGCAAGCAGGGACGCCGCACACGCACACGCACGCACCCATGCACGCACGCACCCACGTCCTGTCAGCCGTGCCGGGGACCGGGCCAAAAACAGAAGAGGAAGACCAAAGACGGATATACTATCCAGCGGCCCGGCCCGCTGCAACGTCCAGCTGTCAGATGTGGTACAATACTGTACTTGACTGGCTGAATTGCACGTCGTGGAGTGAGGTGCCGACTCTGCGTCTGAACCTGAACCCGAGTCTGAATTTGAATCTGATAGGCCGGCCGCCGCGATTGTTCCCATTGTTTGTTCGCCGCTACTGGTTGCCCTCGCGTATATTGTAGCTCGAGACTAAAGGCACAGTAAAGTACAACACAACTCATCCCTTTGCTTGTGCAAGCGAGGTGACAAAGCGAGGCAAGCCAGCTCTGAGCATCTTGTATTGTACAATACTGTCACGTACTTACGGGCTCGGACTCCGGTCACGTGGACATGCCCTGTACACCCAGCCTTGTACGGCGCTGCTGTCCCCCCTCCCCCAGAAAAGGGAATGAACGCCGGGCGCCGTGCGGAAAGACGCACCTGTACCGGTATTGGTACCGGCACCGGCCTTGGCGTGCCCATGGGTGTGTGTGGGTGTGTCCATTTCCATCTCGCTCGCTCGCTCGCTCGCAGTTGCTCCCATGCGCAGGCCTTGGCTTCTCTTTGTGCCTTCTCTGCAGCGCATGACGCGCGCGTATGTACTGAACTTGGAGTGGGTGAAACGATTGCCTGTTCGGCTCGAGTTACAGTTAGTCTTGGCTCTTGTTTCTGTTTCTGGACAACGGACGGCATCTTTGTGATGTTGACAGCGTCACGGCAGATTGCGGGGGGGACAGACCATCAAAGGGCAAAGGCTTCACCGATTTGGCTGACGGGTACGCGCCCGACGCGACGTGATAGGACACTGGGAGCTCAGGAATGCCCAGATACACATTGTGTGTAAGTACAACAACAGTGAACCATCACAAACCAGCGGACGCTGGCCCGTCGTCGGCACCAATCAACTCAGTAACTAACGTCAACGTCTGGCAGGCGCGGAGCGTTTCTCTGAGAACCACTTTGTCCCTCACGCGGGGGACGCATGGATATCGGCTCCGAGATGTACGTGCCGCGGCCTGACTCAGATGCGGACGGACGGACCAACGATGCGGTTCGAGGATTGGCAGGTTGTCAACATCCAAGGCCGTTCCTTTGTAGTCATTCAACCCATTCCGTGAACTTTTCAGCATCATCACGTCCGCAGCGCTGCACACGTCCGCAGCACCGCACACGCCGCAATGGAAGACGCCGGCGCCGCAGCATCCGCCGGCGTGTCCGCGCCTAACGCGCCGCCCAATCTCACCGTCAAGTTGGAAGAGGGCGAGCCCACCACTGCTGCAGACACGGCCATGTACGATGGCATGCCCCCGCCAGCGACGCCCGCCACGCCCGCAGCAGATACGCCAGCCTACACTCCAGCCGCCACGCCCGGCATCGAAGGCGGCGAGACACCCTCGGGTACACCTGGCCCCGCGACGATTGCCACGTCTCGCCCCGTACGGCAACTGCGCACCGCCCGGCTGCGCTCCAATGCCTCGTATGCCACGCGCACACGCACATCGGGCCGCAGCGGCAGTGGTGGAGGAGGGGATGGCACAAATGGCGGTCCTTCGCGCGCACCCCGACTCAAACTCTCCCTCAAGAGCTCTGTACCGGGGCGATCTTCCCGCGCGGGCCAGCCCAAGACGCACGCATACATGCAGGGATTCGAGGACCGCGAGATGGATAGCAGCGATGAAGAGACGGGCGAGGGCATGGCATTCGAGGAGCAGATGATCCTGCGTTTGCCGCAGGGAGAAGCTGCAGATCATCTCAAGGAGAGGGTCAGGAGGAGAGAGGTGGGCATTGAAGGTGGTGAAGAGGTATCGATGAAGTTTAAGGGTGCGTGCCAGAGGGTGGAGGGCGTAGGGTTGCCGCTTCGCACGGCTGACTGACCGACACACACACACACACACACACACACACACACCCACTCATCGACTCACCCACCCACTCGCTCACTGACAGACTCGCGCCGAGCGGTCTTCAAAGTCGGATCGACGATGTTCTCTGCACGCCTCGTGGACCTCCCGACGCTCATCGAGTCGCACAAGACGCTCGACAGCCGGCGTCTCTTCAAGGTAGCCGACATCAGCCAGATGCTCCTCGCCACGCACGAAATCAAGGACGAGGCCGATGTCACCACCGCGGCGCCCGCAACCAGCGATGCCGACCATGATTCGTCTACTGCCCCTGGTGGTGCCGCCGCCGATGATGGCTTCAACGTCGAGGACTTCATCTACCCGCACGGCCTCACTCCACCCATGCGCTGGGCGCGCAAACGCCGCTTTCGCAAGCGCGCTACCAAAAAGGCCACGACGGAGACGGTCGAGCAGGAAGTGCAGCGCCTCCTCGCAGACGACGCTGCGGCGCACAGCACAGAGTACGAGCTCGTGGATGCCGCCGAAGTCGACTTGGCGCAGGACGGCGAAGCGGGCGGCCCGGGCGGCGGTGGGGGTGCTTCTGGGGGGCGCGGGGCAGACGGCCGTCGGACGACCGACGACGCCGATGCCGATGCCGACGCGTCCGTAGTAGGCACGCCCCTTCCCGGCGACGACGAGGACGGAGACCTGGCGTCGCAACTTGGTGATGGCGAGGGCGACGATGATGACGAAGAGGGCGATGGCGACGACGGGGATGTGGACCTGGACCTGCAGGCCGAACTCGAGGCGGCCCTCGGCGAGGACGACGACGAGGACGACGCGGCGAGCGAGGCTAGTGGCCTGCAGAGCGGGCGCAGCCAGAGCCGCGCAAGTGGTATTAGTGGGATGTCCGACGATGATGACGACGACGACGATGACGACGATGACGAGGAGGAGGACCTCTGGGACGACGCGGCGGGCACCTCCAAGTCTGCCGGAGATGGTACTGGCGGTGGGTCGGGCGCAGGCGGCGCAAGTGGGAGTGGTGCGCGCGCAGGCGACGGGGATGGCGATGGTGGGGACGGCGGGGACGACGAAGAGATGGAGAACATGGATGAGCGCGGGCGGGAGGAGCGCGTGCGCGAGGATCAGCTCGAGGCCGAGTGTCGCGAGATTGACTCCCTCGTGCGGCGGAAGCAGGCCGAGGCAGACGGCACGCACAATGCCCTCATACGGAAGCGGCAGCTCGAGGCCCTCAAGCGCTTGGTGCATGAGCGCGACGTCAAGCGTAGTCGGCTTGCGGCATTGCAGGAGGAACGCAGACGACGTCGCGAGGAGGAGCATGCCGAGGCGCAGAGGGAGGAGGAAGAAGTACGGAAGCAGGGGAGGGGCGCGCAGGCGCAGGCGCAGAGGGTAGAGCAGGAGAGGGAGAGGGAGAACCTCGCTGCTGCGGCGGCGGAAGTTGAGGCTGAGGAGCATGCGCAAGCGCACGCGCACCGCACCCCAGCTAAGAAGAAGGGCAAGGCCGTTGCGATCACGGCGGCGCAGGACAGCATGGACCTCGACGATGCCAACGCCGACGGTGGCGGTAGTGGTGGTGGCGGTGGCGGCGATGCGGAGGGTGCGCCCACTCCCCCGGGCGAAGGCGACGAAGAGGAAGGCGAAGCCGAGGGTGAGGGCGACGGCGACGGCGACGGCGAAGGTGAGGACGAGGAGGACGACGATCTCTGGGCGTAATTCGCGCCGAGGATCCGCATCGCATGGCATCGCACGTACGTACGTGCAGTGTATTATAATGTATCATACCCAACTGCCCACGTGAGGTGACCGCGGGAAGTGAGCAATAGCTCGACTTGCCTCACTGCTTGCCTTCGTCCGCTCTGCTCTCGTGACGCCCCCCCGACGTTTATATTCTACAGGGTTCGCCCGGATATCATACAAGCATCAATGGGGTAGTGGTAACCTAGATCGTTGCCATTCAGCCGCAGTTGAGCGCGACTCGATCTGCCGGGGGTTCGATTCCCCCTTGATGCATACATTTTTGCGGCGCTTTTTGCGCCGCAGTACCGCCACATGGTAAGCGGAATGGAAGCAATCTGTGCCTCCGTCCACCACCTAATCATCTATACATTACCATGCTGCGTCATTTTGTTCCCGCACTTGGTGTTCAGACGATGGCAACGGCACGTAACTCCTCACGCGACGGGTTGAATAACTCCCAAGTCTTTGATGACTCTTCAAGCTGCGCGAGCCGCCCCACCCAGTCAGGACCAAGGGCAAAAGAAAGAAAGTTCTCGCGAGGTGAACAAACGGTTCGGGTGAAGAGAAGGAAGGAAAAGGTGACAAAAGGTGACATTCCATTTTCAATTTCACTGGTCCGGGCACTGGAACTGACATGTCCCGCGGCGGCGGCGGGCGGTGGGTTTTGTCGGTATCCAGTAGCGAGTGAGCGAGGTGCGAATCCTACAATGACCCTCATGATCCTGATCCCAATCGAAGCGAAGCCGGTAGCGCGTATGAGTCCAAAGAAGGCAAAGAGAGGGAGGGGAGGGAGGGAAAAGAGGGAGCAAAAGAGTGGTTTGGATGTTATGTGAAGGTCAAGGGGGAAGCAAGAGACACAAAGGAAGGAAGGAAGGAAGGAAGGAACGAAAGGGAAGGGAAGGGGCACGTGACCCATTTCACAACAAGCAGGAAGGAAGGAAGTAAAACCGTCTGTCTGTCTATACAGGGGGGAATAAGAAGTAGTACCGTAGCGAATCGAATCGAGTCTAATCACCCTCACCCTCGCCCTCAGCTGTGCGCAACAGGCGCCTGCGCCTGCGTGGGCGTCACAGTCCCGGCGGTAAGCGTCGAAGCGCGCCCTGCACTGCTCGCACCGGGACTGGAAAGCCCGCCGTCATCCGTCTCGTCATCGCCTGTGCGTACGCTCCAGGCAAACCCATCGAGGACGCTCAGCCCACCGATGGAGGCGCCACTTGAGCGCGACGCAGAGGAGAGGGTGCGCGCGCGGTCTGGGTCTGGGTGCGGGTCGTGCTCTTGCTCTTGCTGCGGTGTGGGAGTGCTGACTCGGGCTGAGGACGCGGGCGCGGGTGCGGACGCGGCCGTGGTGTCATTCTCTGCGCCTGCGGCGCCGTCCCCGCCCGACTCGGCGAGGTACGGCAGCGTCCAGGACGCACCGGAGGAACGGTCCAGTGGTGCTGCAGGTGGTGCTGCTGCTGCCGTGGCGCTCGTGCCCCGCTGCGCTGGGTGGGTGGCGCCGCCGGTGCCCTTGCTGGTCAAGTCCATGATGGGGATCCCGAAGGAGGAGTACGTGCTCATCGAGTCTGTGCGAGACCTGTCGTTGTCGTTGGCTCCTACGTGTGTGTGGGCGCTGGCGCTGGGAGTGGCATTGGAGCTGCCACCTGGAGAGGCGTCCGACGACGCCGCCGCCGACGAGGGCGGCCAGCCAGGGCTCGTACCGAGCGTGGAGCGCGAATGGGGCGGTGCGCCCAGTCCGACTGCGGAGCGCCCCGCCTCGGAACCAAAGGCGATTTCTTCGCCTGCGGGGGTGAACCCCGGCGTGACAGTCGACGTGGGGCTGATGACCGTGGTCGTGGTCATCGTTGTGGCTGTCATGGGTGAGCGTGGCGAGCGAGCTTCGAGGCGCGAGTCTCGCTGGGCAGCCTCGGGAGCAGAAGCGGTGCGAGGCCCAAAGGTGCCGTCGCTCGCTGCAGGGCTCGTGGCATCTGCCATGGTGGGTGAGATTTCGCTCTCGCCGTCGTCGATGCTTTCGGTGTCGTGGGCGCTACTGTCGACGTCGTGACCGCGGCTGCTGTGGCCGCGACTCTCGTGGGCATTACTCGACCCGTCGTGGGCATTGCTCTCCCAATCATGGCCGCGATCCTCGTCTGCCCGGCTGGCGACGGGCGCGGTCACCTCGTGGTGCGCTACGCTATTCTCATCGCTAAAGGGATCGCGCACCTCATTCTGCGGCGACGTGACGGGCGTATTGACTGCGCCCGTCCCAGTGCCAGTGCCTGCACCCACGCCCGCACCCGTACCTCCCTCTCCCCTCTTCTTGAGCGAGCCTTTGCGCCTGAGGTCAGAGAGGTTGCGCACCAATTGTGCAGCCCCGCGCTTGACCTGTACGGCCCGCGGTGCGTCATCGGGGGAGCGCGCCATGACAATCTGCGGTGCGGCCATGACATAGTCCGAGGCAGTGGTGCCCGTCGTGCCCGTCGTGGCTGTAGAGCGCGCAGAGAGACGCTTGCGGTTGTGGCGTTGGCGCTCCTCCCAGTCTCCGCTGACCTGGAGGAATTCGCCATGCCCGGGGGAGCTGTCCGTGTCGCCGGGGCTGCGTGCGCCAGGACTGAGCGTGGGCGTTGCCGTGGCGGTGGCCGACGCCGACGAAGGCTCCGAGTACTGGCTAGGAATGGACGGGTGCGGTGGCAGAGGCTCGTCGAGGAGGTTGAACTGCCTCGAGTGGGCCGTGGACGGCGCTGCGGGCGAATAGGCATGTACGCCGCCAACGGACGAGCGCCATGTGCCCGCGCTGCAATTCGTCTGGTTGCGCTTGAGGTCTGCGCCGACTTTACCTGGCTCGCAACCGTCTGCGAGGCGAAGGTTGAGCTCGGCATCGCGGATGGGACGCGCGGGTCCAGCCCCGACTTGGCGCTTGCCGCTGCCGGCGGCCATGTCGAGGCCGATGAGAGGAGCACCCGTGGGACGATGGGCAGGCAGAGGCTCCATGGGCATGGGAGGCACGTTTGCGTCGCCATTGTTACGCACAGGAAAGGCGCTCAGCGTCGAGCCGAGGCTCGAGCGGCCGCCTGGAATGGGCGTGGAAGACGTCGTAGATGCTTCGGCCAGAGTGGGAGCTGACGGCACGTCTGGTGCTGCCAATTCGTCTTGAGGCTCAAAGGGGTTGCGCAGGGAGCGGCGAGAGCGAGAGCGAGCATGTTGATCGGATGCGCTACCGCCGCGACCCGAAGAGATGGACGAGGTGCGCGAGTCTGACCTTGAGTCGGTGCGTGAGTCGGCCGTCATGCTGCGCGGGAGGCCATTGAATCCACGCACAGTGGCGTCGGCAGAGCTGATGATCTCAATGTTGTCGAGGACACCCAAGTTATCGGGGGCGCTCTTGTTGTGGTCCTTGAAGCGCTGCGATCTGCGAATGTGACCGCCGCCGCCGCCGCCGCCGTCTTCGTCGTCTTCCTCGTGACCTTCGGTGATGCGGGACAGGTGTGTGGCAGCAGAAGACGAGTGCCTGCGCTGCGAGTCGAAGCTGGTACCCAAAAAGTCGGTACCGAGGGGCTGCCCGACATCGAGTCGTAGCCTGCCCTGTTCGACGCCGACGGCGCCCGAGGAGTTTTGAAAAGTGGTCAGACCATCTGGTCGAAGCTCCGTCCATTCTGTATCTGCTGCACGGTGGTCGTCATCGTCATCGTCGTCATCGTCGCCGCCGTCGCCGTTATCATTGGCACCGGCGCCACGGCGATTGGGACCGTCACCGCTGCGGTTCAAGAGGAAGCCCTTTGTCTTTGCGTCGCGCATCTTTGCCTCTGCCCTGGCCGTGGCTCTGTGTGCGAGGTTCGTCTTGCGTCGCTTCCACCAAAAGTAGACGAGGACGAGTGCGAGGGTCAGGGTACCAAATACGCCGCCCAGGGGTCCTGCAATGGCGGCTGCCTTGTGGCTGCCCGAGGACGAGCTTGAGCCATCGCTGACGCATACATTCGAGGGACACGTCTGGCAGTCGCCCTGTGGGCGGAAAATCTGCTGGCATACCTGACCCTTGCCGCAGTTGATACAGGGCGTAATCGTGGCGCAGAGGGAGCAGGCCGTCGTTGTAGCGTCGTCGCGGGCCAAGAGGGCCGTGTTGGCAATGGCCGGCGGAGAGGGCGTGCGTGGGCGTGGGGAGCGGCCCAGCGTCACGGCGCGACGCGTGCGTGTGCGGTGGCGGTGTTGGTTGCGCTGCTGCGGTGAGTCCATTGTGTGAGCGAGTGTGAGTGTGAGCGCGGGCGGGTACGCGGGTATTTGCTCTGTCAAAGAGGGAGGGGGCGCGGCGTGCACGTCGTGGTGGGTGTGACTATATGCGCTTCGTCGAGTCGAACAGGATTCCAGCCTGTCAAGGGGCGGTGGCGGGGCGGTGGCGGGGCGGTGACGGGGGGATACGAGAAGATGGTGGGTGTGGGGGCCGTGCCGTGCCGTAAGGGAGAAAGAAAAAGGAATGGAAGGTCCAATCGGGTCGTGGAGTGGATGTGATCTAGAGAGGTCGAGTCGAGAAGAAAAAAAGAGGGAAAGACGAGGGGACGTGACACAGCCACGTCGAGTCGTCGCGGCGTCGCGGCGTCGTCGCAGAAGAGATTAGGTTGGGTTGGGGGAAGAGGTGGCGTGCGAGCGAGGGAGCGAAGGAGCGAGCGTGTGGGAAAGAAGAAGGAGGAACAAGGTTAGGCGTTGCGCAGCGGGAGACGAAGGCGGAGACGAAGACGAAGCTGGGGAGAGGGTGGGGGGGGGGGTGGAGGGGGGGGGCCGAGGTAGGGGCC
>RRYC01000105.1:0-60644 GCA_004016185.1 Quambalaria eucalypti
TCGATGCTGCGTTCGCATCTCGTTTGCCGTTGTGGCGAAACTGGAGCTCGCTGAAGCTGAGGGGCAATCTTGCTCAGAAGGAAAGCAGATGCATCGGAACTAGTATCTTACATACACCTGTTGCGCAGAGACTCGCATTTGTCGCGGCCAGTTCGCGCGTACGTATGTACATTGCAGTCTTGTGTCAGAACAGCAAATTTTGTTCTGGCGAGGACACAATCTGGCACAACGCGAACACTGGATGGCGTGGGCTAAAGCCGCAAGAGCCAACAAACGATTTCGCACCCCAATCAAGGTCCAGGCTTTCCAGTTGTGAAGTACACTGCTTTGCGCCCGACTTCGGCGGTTTGGACCGCAGTTCGGCGGTGCTGTTGAACGTTCATCACGGGCGAGCAATTTTCGTCAGGGAGGGAGAGCGATTTGGGCATGCCAAACTGCCACACGCTCTAGATGCCCCGCTTTTTGCATTTGGCCATGCCAAGATTGCTCTGCTTTGCGTCCTCAAGTTGAAGGGTTATGCTGAAGTTCCATGGCAATGACAACTTCCATACAAAGGTGACGAAGTCGAATGCAAAAGAGTGCATGTATGTACAGTACATACATCTGCAACAAGTTGCAACGCAGAAATGCACTTGTGTAGCCTCGTCGTGGAACAAACGACAGTTCACTGTTTTCATTGCATTTGACTTGGTCACTTTCGCGTAACGTTCGTCGTTGCCATCGAGATATTGGCATGACGGTTCAAATTTCGTCCTCAAAGGCGCGCAATCTTGGCATGCCGATTGGCTCTGTTCCCTGACGAAAGTTGCTCACCCTTGATAAATTTTGAAGAGCAATGCCAGATTTCGATCCAAAAGGACGAACTCGGGCGCAAAACAGTGTTCTGCAGGGCGCAAAATTGTTTCTCTGTACGCGCAAAACCGGCTGGGAAAGTGCACTGTTTTGCGCCCGACTTCGGCCTTTTGCCGCATTTTTCGGCCTGTGTGGGTCCACTTTCCGCGCTTGAACGCAATTTTCGGCAAGTGACCCTCGCGATTTCGGCATGCCGAATTGCAACATCACCCACAGTGGCCTGCTTGAGGCATTTCGGCATGCCGAAATTGCTCTGCCCCAAAGCCGAAATCTGCTGAACTGTGACGAAATCAGGATTGCGGTGCCGAAAAATGGTGCAAAAAGCTGAAGTCGGATGCAAAAGAGTGTGCAAAATTGCGATCCTAGATGGCAAAGTCTATTAAAAAATGTCCGATAAACTCGACCTCGTCATTCTTACATGTTTTTCTGCCTGCGTGCACCAGTCGGTTCTTGCACCCAATTTCCGTCAAGTGATGCTTGCGCAAGACTTTGGACTGTATCGCGACACAGCTAAAGATGGTCTGCTGGTGACGTTCTAACATGTCGAGATCGCGAGTGGTGCTCGAGGACAAATGCGTTTGAATGCTGAAATTGGATCTGCACAGGCTCAAAAGTTTGCAGATAGAACGAAGTTGGGCGCAAAAAAATGTACGCTCTTTTGCGCTCAAATTCGTACTTTTTGCAATCAAATTCGCAAACGCCACCGTGGGATTCGCAAAACCTGCAACACAATTTCGTGATTACTCAAAATCAGCTCCCATGGCCCCGCACAGAACAAGCAAATCTGACGCTGGAAGGTCAATGAACAATTTCGTCATGCAGTCTCAATTACAAAATTGGATTGGGCTCTATGCGAAAATTACCGCTCCGATTTCGAAGTGCTGGAAATCCTTACGGATTTGAACGCAAAAGAGTGTACAGTTCTGAGCATATGTATGTAGTTCCATTGTAACGTTTGAGATGCCCCGCCGCCGACGGTGTCCTTGTGGGCTGACAGTCCCCTTTGGGGTCGCAGGAAAAGCTTTGCGCGGCCACAGCTCGGGTCATCTCGCCGCGACGCGTGGCAAAAGAATCGCCCCGCCCTTGCATGTCCTCTTGTGTCAAATCACACCACAATCTGTCTGGTTCCGACCTGCTACTTGCGTGTGGGGAGTCTGCATGCCTTCCGTTGAGGGCGCAAAGTTGCTCAGGGCAATGACAAACTCCAACAGAAGGAGCAAAGGGAGCGCCAATCAGTACCTGTTTGGTGGGAGTGACAGTCTTTTTAAAGTTTTCTTGAGACAGTGCTTGAGGCAGCAACTCTAATGCTTTCGGCAAAGGAAAGGCTGCTCAACTCAACAGAGTGCCTGGGTTTTTCAAAGACTGCATCCAGAATGGCTCAAGCGGCTGTGCGGTATGTACCCTGTGCACATCTCTAAGCTCTTTCGCTCTCAGGTTTGTCCTTTGTCCCCGTTTTGCGGCGTGTGCAAGCTGCCTTTCGGCATTGCTTGCACTTTCTGTTGCGCACAGTGCTTTTTGGAATCTCAACATGACACGGTGCTTGCTCTTGGGCAAGTGCTGAAGAGTAGATCTGCAAAGCAGGCAAGGTGCAGTCTATCACTGTGTCACATCTCGGCATGGCAGCATTGCCTTGCCTCGATGCCGAAAAACGATAGCTTCCGCCGAAGCGACATTGCACCGACGGAGACTTCACAAAGAAAACGACGTCAGACGCGGAAGCGTGTGCGTGCACCCTTTTGCCTTCCATACTGCGGGTGAGAAGTGACTCACCTGCCCTGAACAGGGAAATTTGCGGTTCTGTATCGAATTTCGCTGAGAAGAGGGTTTCACAGTTGCTTGGCTCTCCGCCTCTTTGCGCTCATTTTTGCGCTTGGTAAAGAGATTTCGCGCTCTGCAGCGACAGATTCGCGTGTCTGAATCAGGTTTCGCTCGTAGCAGTCCTCGTTTCCGCTTAGGCGAAGTCTTCTGCAGTCGTATGTACACTCTTCTGCGGTGGATTTCGTCCTTTTCGCACAGCGTTCGTCATCTCATGTGGCCTTTCGTCATGGAAAGTGCAGATTTTGTCATCAGCGCGTTGCAATTTCGTCATGACGAAATTCCAAGCCTGTCGCAAACGTCCTCTACACAGCCCCTTTGATGCACTTTTTTTCAGCTCAAGTGCAATTTGGATTTCTTCATGACGAAATCGCAGTTGCTCTTGGACGAAAATTTGACCACAATGACGAAATGGAACACAAGAATGGCGAAAAGCTCAAATCATGACGAAGTCGACCGCAAAACAGTGTACACTCTTTTGCATCCGATTTCGGAATGGCATTTTTTATTTCGAAATTGCAATCTGAATTTCGGAATGCTGGCAAGGCAAATTCGAAATTTCCGAAATTGCAGGCTGAGCCAGATTGCACAGCACAGTCTCTCTGACTTGTGTGCTGCCCCAAGACAAGCGCGAAATTTCGGAAACTCCGAACGTGAGATGCTGTCTTTCCGAAATGTTTTTGCCAATTCCGAAAGCCATGCAAAAATTCCGAATTTGGCCGCAACACAGTGTACATACACCCCTTTGCGCTCGATTCCGCACTTGAGAGAGAAGTTTTGCGCTTTGTCAAAGCAGATTGGCATTTCTGAATCAAGTTCCGCTCAAAGCATCCGGCAATTTCGCGCAGGCAAAACTTATGGTAGCCCAACTCAAGCACAGAATTGCCCAATCAATGCTTGGGTTTCTTGCCTCGCCGGAGAGATTTTACGTAAGAGAAGCGAAATTGCTCCGTCTGAAGAGCGAAATTCGCTTGTGAAGCGCGGAGTCGCGCTGCGCAAAAGCGATTTCGAGTCGAAGAGCGCGGAATTGAGTGCAAAGGGGTGTACACTGTTTTGCGCTCGATTCCGTCATGTTTGCGTCCTTTTCGGCCTGTGTGGACCCGGTTTCGGCATGTGTACACTCTTTTGCGCCCGACTTCGTCATCTTTGCCACTTTTTCGGCAAGCAGGTACTCAATCCGGCGCTTGGACGCAATTTTTCGGCATGTCCAACTCGCGATTTTGGCATGCCAAAGTGCCTAAAGCGGGCCACTCTGGGCGCCGTCGCAATTCGGCATGCCGAAGTTGATGGGGGCACTTGCCGAAAATCGCTTCCAATCGCCGAATTCGGCACTACACACGCCGAAAAAGTTGCAAAATTGCCGAAGTCGAGTGCAAAACAGTGTACGCACTTTTTGGCAGGGACCCTTAGCGACTTCGGCATGCCAAACGGCAATCTGCCTAGGATGGCCCGCGTCAGCAATTTCGGCATGCGAAAATTGCGACTGGTCCATGCCGAAACCTCGCCCGAAATGCCAAAATCGACATTCGCGCCCCGAGAGACTCGCAAAAATGACAAAGTCGGGCGCAAAACAGTGTAGCAAAGACGAAACAGCTTCATGATTGCTTGCCATTACTCTCATGCTGTTGGAGCTTTGTGCTACTTTTTTTCCACTCGACTCCATCCTTTTCGCGAGTCTTTTGGCCAGTGTAGATTCTACTTCAGCAGTTGCACACAATTTTTGTCAAGTGCCACTGACGATTTCGGTACGCTCATAAGGATTGGAGTGGGGCAAAAGAGCGGCAAAAGCCTGAAACATATGGAGAGGCGGGAAGATCACGCTGTCAACATCTTGCACGCCAAAAGTGGCCTGCCTTGATGACAAAAAGCGCCTTCATCTGACGAATTGAGAAGTGCATTGCTGGAAGCTGACCACGGCGGCCGAAGTCACATGCGGAGGAGTGTGAAAAGCAAGATCGCTGCTTTTGAAGAGCGGAATGGCTTGTGAAGCGCGAAATTGCTTGGCCAAAAAGCAAAGTTAATGCAAAAGCGGCGAAAGCGAACGCGAAGGGGCGTCTCAATTGCCTAAGCTGCGCCGCGAGCGGCCTTTTGGCATGCCAAAATCGCTCTGACTTCACGTCGAAATCTGCTGATAGCTAAGGAGATTAGGTCTGCATTTCCAAGAATTCTGCGAAAGACCAAATTCGGACCCAAAAGAGTATCTACACTGTTTTGAGCCCGATTTCGTCTTCTTGAACCGCAATTCGGCATTGCTATTCATATTCTGTCAGACCTGACCAAATCCCGGCACCAAAATCGAGCGATTTCGGCATGCCGAAATGCCAAAACGGGGCATTCCGAGCGTGTGGCAATTTGGCATGCCGAATCGGCTCTGGTTCCTTGACAAAAGTCGCTTGCATCAGACGAACTTGGAAATGCGATGCCGAAATCTGTCCAAGAGACGAAGTCGAACGCAAAAAGGTGTATGTACATATGTACATATGTACATTTGCGGTGTGTCATATGTGCAGGCACTGCTTTGCATCCGATCTCGCGATGATTCTAACTTATCAATCGGATGTCGGCGGTCAGACGGGATTCGCATCAAACGCCGCTCGCACACTCTTTTGCACTCGACTTGGTCATCTTTGCACATTCTCTGGCCTGCATAGGCCCAATTTCGGCGCTTGGACGCAACTTTTGTCGAGAGCTGCTAGCAATCTTGGCATGAGAAACTGCGAGACGCTTTAGCTTGTCTTGCTAGCCGGCTTGCGCGAAAGTGACAGCTGTCTTGAGCGAAACTTGTGGCAGAAGTGCAAATTTGCTCTCACAAAGCGCGAAACTTTTATGTCAAGCGCGAATTCGAGCGCAAAGGGGTGTGCTCTGCTCCGACGACAAGAATTGGTACATATCTGAGTCTGACGAGACATACACTTCTTTGCCCTGGGTTTCGCCTTCTTCGAAACAAAGTCGTTTTTCAGAGACGCACTTGCGCGCTTGATCAGCAATACCGGGTCTGCAAAGACGCAATTTCGCCTGGCTCGGAAGCATGTGGGTGACCAGACGATCGCGCAACTGAACGAAAAGCGCGGATCTGAAGTGATTGTTATTCCAAGTTCTTCCTTGGCACGGGATTGCCACTTCACTTGGAGCGAAACTTGGCTTTGTGGCGCGAAACTGCTTCGAGCGCAAAGGAGTAGAAATATTATGCGCGTTGACACAATGCGGAAAGCTGCAGAAAAGACAAGCGTTCGATTACATCCGAGTGCAGGCCCATGCTCTTGCGATGTGTGTGCAGCAGTCCACCAGCTAGAGCCCAAGCAACGATGGCGAACCTTGAGTCAACAGCACTAGGAGCGGACGGAGACGTAGAGGGACCGTTCACTCTCGAGATTAGCGACGTTACCGAGCTTCAGTACATAACGACATTGCAATGGAGAAACATCCAAAGGACCACCGGACGCCAATACCCACACGTGATCGCTTTGCAACACATCAAGACCAGTCGCACCAGGAATAGGCATTGCTGGTATGTGCCCGCCTTGCTCAAGACTATCGCGACCACTGGATTCGCAAGCCGCGCCGGATCTTGGCGGGCCCTTCAGCAGCATGGTGCTCTGCGATTGCCCGAGCACTCGTTGGTCGCACGAGCAACTCCAACAAACTCAGGTCGTCTCGAGCAACTTGCAATTTTTGGAGCGTATTGTGGGGCAGGATATGATAATTGATGGCAGGACGTGAATAAAGTAGCACCCCTGAGCAATGGACATGCCTGGAGCAGCCGCAAAAAGACACGACCTGATCACGAGATCGTTCCGACTTGTGGATGGAGAGGAGAAGACAGAACTGGGTATTCGTAACAAACACAGCGATTGCAGCGAAGCGATGGTCTTGAGAGCGAGAGGTCGACCTTCCCAAATGCTCATCTGGCGACTCCGCAGCATCATGGGCCAATGTGAAGCCAGCTAAGCGGCGGCAGGCTCGCTTGTAGGCACATCCTTTGGCGCTGATGTGCGCTTCGGGAATCCTTTGACGATGTGTTCGAAGCCTTGCTCAATCTTGCGCTTTACTCCGAGGCTCTTGCGGTGCTGCTGTCGGTTGGAATTTCGAGCGCCAGTTGCGGCAGAGTTGGCGCCGACCGTTTGGTCAGTGTCTTTGGCAGTTGGATTTTCGAGGAGCTCGACCGTCAAGACCGCAGTCTTGCCATCCAAGGATTCTCCGTGATTGACCCCTTGAGATCCAACGGGGATCAAACCGGTGACGAAGTCCACCTTGGTACGATAATGGTTGCGGAAGAAGCTAGTCTTTCCGTCGGGCTTGGATGTCACCTTCTGCACCAGTTGATCGCGGCCGAGGTCGTAGCCATCGGGTTTGACGATGTCATGCTTCTTGGTCACATTCTGCTCGACGGAGCAAGCGAGGAACCAGGCGCCGGTACCTTGCTGTTGCCAGGCTCGCAGGTGATTGCCGCCTCGCAGGCTCTCGATGCAGGTGCCAAAGACGTGATCGAGGGGAGTGTACACTTGACGGTAAACAAAGTATTGGTCAATTAGGCCGCGAGGATCGATGAATGCCTTCTGAGGAGTGCCAGCATGGAGGCCGAAACATTCAAAGTCGAAATCGAGGGAGCGCAGATAGCACTGCAGGCCTTTGCGGGTCTTGACGTCTGGAGAGGACTGCCCCGAGATGATGACGTTCAGCGGCTCTCCCAGACCGGCCGAAGAGTCCAGGCTGCTGCCGCCGTACATGCGAGGGTCGATGTATGGCACGCCATCGGAGGGCAGGAGGGTAGCGGCCGCCGTTCCTGGCACAGTCACGGGCGCATCGTCGATCATTGCGGGGTCATTTGGATCTTCAAGGCCTAGCGTACGGCCGAGCTCATCAGCATCAGCAGCGTCCGCCAACGGCTCCGGAGAGACGTTTGTCGGGGCATCGTCTGGGGCGAGAGCAGGCGCAGCAGCAGCAGCGTTCTTTGACTGGCGCCGGTGAAATACAGGAGCTTTTTGGGCGAGATAGCCCGGGAGAGCGGTCAAAAGCGAGGGGGCCATTGCGGAGAGGCCTGGGTGATACTTGGACAATGACGAGGGATTCGAGTGCGGGTTACGGTATACCGATGGCCAATTGAGAGGCGCCCATTTCCTCTTATATGGCCATTACCCTGTCACGGCCCGGCCTAGCCTAGCACGTCCCAATCGTTACCCATCGGCAATGCCAGCAGGGGTCGCGGCAGTGCGCCAACCGGGTTGAAATGACTGTGGCGCTACGCGCGCTGCGCCGTCGCAAGGACATGCCCCTTGCCCCTTTGGTTTTGCCCCATTCCATCTTAGGAAAGGGGTAGGAAAGGGGCAAGCAAGACATACGTCCCCATGGAACGTGCCTTCGCTCGTCGATGGCACCGTGGGGGACATTGTGCAATCAATGAGTTGCGGTGAACAGTCGACGCAGCCCATTTACCCGAATGGACGTTTCCGAGTTCTCAGGGGTGGGGGGCGAGCCTAAACCGCCGGTTGCCGAGAGGCTCGAGCAAGTCACGTGCTTGACGTGTATCGGAGCCGAGAGAGGATGGTCCCAGCGAGGATATTAGTCAGCTCTCCGCCGCGGGCGGCAATCGATTCTTGCTGTGCAGCAATCTTGGTTGCATGAGAGGCCGTGGCGGGGAAGCAAGGACGCGCGGTTCGGAGGGCTCATGGGGAGCCTCCAATTGTAATCAGGGCAGCCAGGTGGGGCTGGCGGGCGGGCGAGTGGTCCCCCGCCAATGGCGCTCCTGCCTGGGTGCGGGCGGTTCTGCGCGCGTAGGGCTGGAAGTAAAGTAAGGCCTCACTATATGGTGCGTGTCTGAGGTGAGATGAGGTGAGAACGACCTGCGCCCTTCCGGGGAGTCGCGCAGACGGGATCGCCGTCTCTGTTGCCCGTTGCCCGTTGCCTTGGCTGCATTTCCCCTGCCGAGGTTCGAAAGGCTCCAACCTCCAGCGCCCGCCCTCTCCAGCCCCGAGGGCGGGCGCGTTGTGCTTGAGGATGCCCCCCCCCCTTGCGCCGCCCGGGCTGGATGCCTTGGCCCGACGGTCAGTGATTGAAAGCGGAGTGAGCCACAGCAAAGCCTCGCGAGCACAGTGTCAGTCCCTCTCCGTGTCCTTCACCTTGGCGAGCTCAGTTGTGATAACACCTTCTCTTCATTCTTCTGCATTGAGACTTATATCCACCGGACTTGAGATTACCCACGCCCTCATCCGTCCTCCACTACTACACCACGTCGTATCGCTCTACCTCATCGCTTTCCACTTTCGCCATGGCTGCTTCTCTTCGTACCATGCGACCCTTGGCCGCCAAGGCCGCCCCCGTGGCTCGCCCTGGGAGGATGGTTCGACCTTCTGCTCGCTTCTACTCCGAGGGCCCAAAGCCATCTGCCTCTGGCCCAACACCAGGCTCTGTGAGTTCCACAGAGCTACCTCAGCCCACTATGCGGTCCGCAAAGCCCCCCTGGGAGTTGACTGACGCTCGTTTCATTACTTTTCGCTTTCGCAGCACCCTCCCCCTGCTGACTCTCGCAACACGGGTACGACGACGATGCTCAAGTACTCGGCTGGAGGATTGGCCGTTGCCGCAGCTGCCTTCCTTTACCTGAACCGCGACAGCAAGCAGGAGCTGCTCGGCGTCGGCCAGGGCCAGCCAATCAGCAAGCTCAAGGGCTCGAAGCACAAGGCCGATGGCACGCTTGCTTCTCAGGCTGACTACCAGCAGGTCTACAACGCAGTTGCGTCCAAGCTCGAAAAGGTACGAATTTAAAGGCGAAGCAGGAACGTGACCGTATTAATAGCAGCAAGGAAAGGCAGGAAACAAGATGAGGCGTGCGGATTATTGTCAGCGAAAGAGGGAGGCCGTCGAAACTGTGTGCGGCCTGTGACGTGGAATCCGCCCGTGCTTTTGTTGGCATGGACATTGCGGCGGGCGGGACTTCACAGCTGGGCTTCCTCGATGGATGGATGGCAGCAGACAACAAAGCACTCTCGACACCGCGTATTAGGAACGACTGACCCAGACTCCTCTCATCTACACACGTGTAAATTTGATGAAACGCATGGATTGTAGGACAGTAACTACGACGACGGATCATATGGCCCTGGTACGTGATCGAACGCTCGCAGCAGGGCAGCACTTTTTTCGCCCTGGGCGACGATGCGAAAAGACGCTGACCCACGCAGTTTCTTTTCCTGGTATTTATACTCCCCGCCCCCGCCCCCTACGGACGTCCCGTGCTTACGTGGTTTCTCCCCTCGCCTCGCGTATCCTTACCTAACTCGCCTCCACTCGGCTCTACGCTGGCCCGTGCGCCTCCGCATGTGTCGCATCCACACGACATCTGACCCATCCACAACTGCACAGTCCTCGTGCGACTTGCATGGCACTGTTCGGGAACTTACTGCAAGGAGACTGGCACAGGCGGGTCCAATGGCGGTGAGTAAGGCGCAAAACAAGGGCCTGCAGCGATGCGGGACCAGGGCGCGCGAAGAAGCCGTTGCTGACGCGCATACCGCGTCATCGCGTGGGTACCCTCACAGCCACGATGCGTTTTGCGCCCGAGTCCGACCACGGAGCCAACGCAGGACTTCTCGCTGCTCGCGACTACATGGAGGAGATCAAGGCGCAGTTCCCCTGGTATGTGTACAGGACACGTGGCTTGTCATCGAATCGAGGGCCATGGATAGGGCGGAGCAAAGTACAGTACATGCAAGTCTGACACCCGGGTTTCGTTATCTACCTGGATCAATAGGATCACCTACTCCGACCTCTGGACCCTGGGTGGTGTTGTCGCAGTGCAAGAACTCGGTGGCCCCAAGGTTCCATGGAGGCCTGGCAGGTCGGACCGCGAGGCCGCTCACTGCACACCTGACGGTCGTCTGCCCGACGGTGACAAGGAGCACGACCATCTCCGCTTCATCTTCTACCGCATGGGATTCAATGACCAGGAGATTACAGCCCTGTCCGGTGCTCACGCACTTGGCAGGTGCCACCCTGACCGCTCTGGATTCTCTGGCCCATGGCAGCACTCTCCCACCTCGTTCAACAACGAGTACTACAACCTCCTCCTCAACGACAAGTGGCAGTTCAAGAAGTGGAACGGTCCCAAGCAATACGAGGATGTCAACACCAAGTCGTTGATGATGCTCACCACCGACATGGCTCTTGTCAAGGACAAGTCTTTCCGCAAGCATGTGGAGCGCTATGCAGCCAGCGAGGAGACCTTCTTCAAGGAGTTCTCGGCAGTATTCGCCAAGCTTCTCGAGCTGGGCGTTCCCGCTGAGCAGTTTGCTGCTGCCTCTGCCGATGGTTCTGGCAAGCCATTCCTCCTCGCGACGACTGCCGAGCAGGAGAATGCCAAGTAATAGACGCGCGGCATATAGAGAAGCGCACCTTTCGCTTCGTGATCACTAGATGGCGTTCAATTGCGCAGCCGACATAGATGGATGTTCAACTGGCAGTGTGGCGTCATAGAGAGATGCAGGGAAATTCATTTCTTTGCGACGACATTCAGAGTGGTGTGTTGATTTACAGATCTTTTGCTTGGTGACACTGGATGGATGATCACGCCTGCAGATTATGGGGCATAAGTTTACCGCAAATAAGGAAAGACTTTCGAGCCTAATGCAGTGGGGGAAAGTGTCGAACTTGGGACGGCCAGGAACGCAGTCAGGCGATTGTGCCCGTCTTGACTGCTTTCCACCATTCTTCCTCGAAAGCGCTGATTGCGTCGCTTTCCTCATCGTCGTCCGCTCCCCACGCATCACCTTCGGTTTGCCCCGCTTTGGAATTCTTGCGCTTCGCCGGGTTTGATTCGAAGCGTTGCCAGTTCCGGTGTACAATCGAGGCAGCCAGGAGGAGTTGCTCCCCGTCCTCGTCTCCTGCTGTCACGCCGGACCCCCCAGATGGACCATCATTGCTTTGATTTCCAGGTGAAGGCACCTCGAGGAGGCGCTTGCCACGTACGAGATGCGGCGCGGCGATGCGCAGAATCTCGAGGTTCCGGGAAGCGAGGTCCTCTGCGGAGTGCCAGTCGGACTCGACGAGGAGGCGGCTGGGCGGTACGATGTTAAGTTGTGCTGCCAGGTTCTTCTGGCGGGCGTTGATTGTCGTGGAGAAGGAGACGAAGACGTTTGCGTGGGTTTGCTAGTGGAGAGGCAGCGCAAAAGAGAGGATGTGACGTATGTCAAAACTCGCTTGCTGAATAGCGAATGGGGCTGATTCAGCCCACCAAACTTACCAGAATACCCTTTATCACCTCCGGGCTGAGTGTGCACGAATGTAGGTCGAGGTCTAGCAATCAAAGTGATCAAGGAAGAGGGATGCACCGAGATTGGGCATTGTCAGCATTGCTGTATGCCACTCCACTCCCACTTCGACTTCGCGCGACTCACTAATATCTCTGAAACCATGACCATCAGCGCCATTGTACCGTCTACAACACTCTTTCAGCAGGTCCACCGTGGCTTCCCCCGCACGAACGCTGTGCATACTGACGCTGCGGCCCAACTCGACTGCTAAACCAATCTGCGCGAGGAGGACTTGCACCTGGTGTTCGATGGGTACAACAAGGTTCGACAACATCTTTCCTCGTAGGGCCAGGGTGTGTTGGTTGGCCGAAGGGGACGGATCTGCAGTGGTCTCGGGCTCCGAGGCCAGCAGACTGGACTCGGAAGGCTGGTCCTTGACCGAGTCGCGGCTGGCTGGGATCTTGAATGCACGGTCGAGACCAACCTCTCCCAGAAGAGCATCTGGGTGCTCGATCAGGTTGGATCGAAGCTCAACGAGGACATCCTTGAGAGAGCGAGGGGCGGGAAGGTGTGGGATGACGGCCTCTAGCTGCTCGCTGTTCTGGGCGGCCTTGTCCTTGCTGCCTGTTGAACATTGGGCGTGAAAGACGGAGCGATAGTGCTCGGCATGGGGTAGCGGTGGATCTTGCAGCGAGATTGTATGTGAATACCAAGGATGGTAGCCTGAAATGTTTCCGACCGAATGAGGTGTCAGTGGCTGCGAAGGTAAATTTGAGGGCACTGTCAAGCGTCCAACTCACCAAAGCATGGTATCACTCTCGGCAAAGATTCTGCTTCCTCCTCGATCTCCCTGCCCTTGCCCTTGGCATCTCTCCGTGCCCTTTCGACTGCGGCAACGAGACGCTTCACGAGGCCTTGATCTTGAGTGCAGCTACTCATTGCACAGATGCCTCCAATTGGTACCGAGACGAGGCGCTCGGCCATGTCCTCGAAAGTGGGCTGGTGGCCTCCATCATCGCTCGTACTCGGTGGCTCTGACGAGAGACGGGGATCGTCAGTGGGATGAGCGTGGGCGTCTGTGAGAAGCGATAGGGCGCGTCGTTCGAGCTGCGTGAAGGTCATTGCAGTGTTGGGTCGTCGATGGTCATCACGCCTCGCTCGGATGGGAGGACGGGAAGAAGCGCAAGTCTCGGGCCATTCCTTGTTCCCGCGTCAGGCACGCGTCTCGCACAGGTGGAGGAGCAAGAAGGAGCGCACAAACCAGCCAGAGATGATGGCAAAGGACGATGCGATTATATGCTGATTTAACATCACAAACAATGGCAACAAGAGGACACATCGAAGACGAAGCGAGCAGCCATCAGAAGCAGAAGACTTGCTGTTGGAAGTGATAGCGAAACAAGCATTGCATTTGCTCCATGCATCAGCTCTGTATGCGGCGAACAAGAATACCCAAGAGACTCACGTCTTCCATCTTGCTAACTGTCCGAGGCTTCTGAAAGCCTAGCTCATCAAGGTGCTTCTTGCAAGCATTGATCATTGGCGGCGGGCCACACATGAGAATCTTGTTGTTCCGCCTGGGCTTTGGCAGGTACTCGTCGATGGCCTCCTTTGTAATGAAGCCCACACCTCCCTGCCACCCGCCATTTTCTTCCGCCGGGGGCTCATTGAGGAAGTAATGGATCTTGAACTGCTCGGGATGTTTCTTGGCTAGGGCGTCCAGATCCTCCTTCAGTAGGATATCGTCAGCCTTGACATTTGCATAGATGAGTGACACTTTGGTCTTGTTTTCTGGGTCTTTGAGAATCTGCCGAATGACTTGCAGGCAGGGCGTCAGCCCCGTCCCACCAGCGATCATGCCCACTTGTGCTGCGAGACCAGGGTAGTACCGCATCTGACCGCGTGGGCCCTTGACTTCTAGGTGGTCGCCCAGCTGAAGAGAACCAATGTAGGCGGAGATGTTACCTTGAGGATACGTCTGTGAGATTGTAGTTGGTAGAGGGATCCTTAGTCGAAGTTGGAAGAAAGCGAAGGTCCGCTCTCTGCACACTCACCTTAACTACAAGATCAAAGAATCCAGGCTCATCGTCGTCCAAGCTCACGGGCGTATACGACCTCTGCACCATCTTGTTGTTGACATCTGCCTGCACTTGGAGATGCTGCCCAATCGGCAAACCCAGGATAGCATCCTTGCGGGGAAGGGCAAAACGGTACCGCGCCGTATTCGAGGACAAGACAGTCTTTGCTACGAGGGGAAACGCCTGGAACCGCGTGGGGTCGAGCACCGGCTTGGACTTGCCGTAGTTGAGGAACAGGACGGAAGCCATCGTGGTCAGAAGACTCAGGGAAAAGGCAAAGAGCATGACCGGTCGGCTCAATGCCTCGAGCCAGTGGTCACGCGCGGCGATGAGGTGGTCCATGACTGGGAGTTGGTGGTGCCGCAAAAGGGGAGGGGAGGTGGTGGTAGGATATCCAAATAAGAGGAGCAGGATGATTGATATAGTACTCTTGGGGTCAAAGGGTTGTCCATCGGAATCAAGTCTGTCCCTGGATGTACTCCCAAAGCATGATCCCATACGCCCTCCACTGACTCGCGACTTCCGCTCGGGCCTCCCCCGCTCTCACCATGCTGACCTGATTGTCACACACACAGCAGCAGCACAGGACTGTCTGGCTGCTGGTCTGCGCAGACGCCCAGGAGAGACACTGCAGAGCCAAGACGGAACAGACAAAAGAGGCACCTTCCCGATCGCCCGTCCGCGCCTTTGTCCGCATGTCTCGCCCCACTGCAGGCCTTCCCCGCATCGCAACGCATCGCAACCAAAGACGCTGCTGCTGTGCCCGCCCCTCTCTCTCCCCGCTCTGGCTGTAACACGCCACGCGCCCAAATTGGGCCGTGAAAAGTGATGGAACCTGGCATCGCAAGCGATCTCTTCGCCATGCTCGACGACAACAACCTGCCAGACGACATTGTACACGCGGGCGGTGAAAGGCGGGGCCAGTGGGTAGTATCGTCCTGCGTCTCATGCTACGTCGACGCCAAGCCGGCGGCTCTACCAAATACCCCCGCACGCGTGGCAGATCCCTTTGCCCACCTTGCGTGCTTGGCGCGGGCGCTGGCACCGGGCCAAGCTCCTCCGTGGTCCGTTCTTCGTCCACGCCACGCCCTTGCAAGGTCGAGCCCACAGCGTGAATAGAGGAGCCGCTCAGCACAGCCTCCCCATCTACCACCACGACCGTCTCTGGTAGTGCGGCTCAGCATGCAACCGCTGCCGCACATTGAAAGACAGGCATGCGTGCAGTTCGGTGTGCTCCCCTGCCCCTGTCAAGCGCCGTCACAGCATGCCACAGCAGGTATAAGTAACACTATAGGGAGGGAACAGACGCACTTGGCACCCACCAATCACACAGACTGCCTTTCACGCACCGCGAGGCCCTACAGCTTCGCTGTTTCCGTGGAGACCTAAAGTGCAACGCCATCCTTGCGCATCAGACCAGCTCGTCTGCCGCTTCTGCTAGCCGTCTAGCCTTCTCACAATGTCTAAAGGAAGTCCTTGTTCCTCCTCAAAAGGGTACGCATCACAGCAATGCAAGTCTGTCAGGGTCGGTCTCGCTCCATGAAACTCGTCGAAGAACCACACCATGCCGTCAAGCAACCAGTCGCGTCGTCGGGCAAAGCCCGACGGCGTCACCACACAAGCCCTGTCACAACGCGCCTTCATCAGCGAGTGGTCGGGGGTTGAAATTCCTCCTGGCCTACCCTCAGGAGCACCAGCTCCCTCAAGCCAAGGTGACACCGGCCCCCTTGCGCGCATGACTACCATAGCAGACAGGTACCTAGCCGCGCACCCCTAGGATAGGGTTCTTACGGTCAACAGTGGCAGCAACAGCCACCACGAGAAAGCCAACGAAAGGGCAAGGCGCGAGAGCCGGCAGCCCCAAGAACAAGGCCGGTTCTTCGAGCGTCCCACGAGAATCACAAACCCTCGCCTAGACTGCAACCCCGAACTTCATTGGGGTGATGCTGTACTTGGTGCTGACGTCATTTGATATAGCCGTAAGACACAGGGGCCTCAGGGACCTGTGTCCATCAGGCGCACGATGAAGGCCTCTCTTGGATCTTCGAAAGAGAAAGACACGGGGACAAGCGCCGGTGGCGGCCGGGCTGTCAGGTGGAGAGGGAGAAGGGCCCCCACTGGGGGACGAGGCGATGGAGGAGGGGACTCTGTAGGTGGGCGCCGCCGGCCAGGGGTCGTTATGTAGCTAAGTGGTGCCTAAGTAGGATTTGGTAGCGCGTGGGCTTAGGTAGAGGCATGAGATACTGTACCGCACTTAGCAGATCTCGGGCGTCTTTTTCCCTGCTGTACATTAGTCGTGGCATCGAGCGGTGCCTGTCCCATTCGATTGCGAGTGCGGAATCACAGCGTAGCGAGCGTAGTCAGTCTATCTTGGTGAAAGTCGCAGTCGAGGCGTATGGTCGGTCGTGCGTCAGAGAAGCGCATGATGTCCAGAAGGACCCCCGGGAAGGGGCACCGTCACTAGTGAGAGATCCGAGCATTGCAGAATGTGGGAGTATGTACACGGAGAAGAGGTGAAGGGGTAACAGGTAAAGCCGAAGATGGTGATGGGGTAACAGCTATAGTCGAAGATGGAATCTGAACAATGAGTGAATAAAGGTTCAATGACCCAGTGGATGACAAAGAATGGCAGTTGGGGGAGAAAGGGTCCGCCCTGTTCCCAAGCAAGGCCAAGGCCTGTTCCGGCGCGGAAGCATACGTTACGTCGAGTGCCCAGAGTCGGGCTGAGGCGCAACAGTAATGCCGATGCCTACCAGACTATCACGTTTCCTATCGCGGTCGGCTCTAGCCTGGTGCGAAGCATGCATGTACGCAGGGAACAACTGAGAGCGGACTCGTCCGCCTCTGCGAGGCTCCAGTGGCGGTGGCGGTGGGGATAGCGAAGTGGGCGATGCCGCCAGCCGGTTGTTATCGCGTGGAGATACATTCGACTTTGGCGCTTGCGTCGCAGTGGCTCTTGCGCGATCCCGACCAGTATCAGCGCTGACGGCGCGGTGTCCACCTGCCCTGGTGTGGTTCGGCACTTGTGCGTGTGCGTGTGCGTGCGTGTGTGCACTCGTATCGACGATAGCCCGCCGCTTCCATTCTGGCAAGTCCCATTTCCCAGCAAAGAAGACATGCGGCGGAAGCACCTGCCCGAATTGGACTCTCATCTCGGGTGATCGATGGGCCTTGAGTCTGCCGCCTCCGCCGCCTCCGCCGCCAGCGCTGCTTGCCCGCGGTGTTTGCCCCGATGAGGGCAAGACGTCGCTGGTATCCATCGTGACCCACGATGCCATCAAATTATCTTGCCAGCCTTTCCGCTTTGCTCTGGGCCCTACAATGGGGTTCCACTCTGGCGGAGGGGCTGCATACGAGGGCGGAAGCGACTCGCGTTGATCGGCAGGTGTATCCGACTCGGAGGCATCGCTGACTACGAGCATGTGCGATCGATCTGAAGCAAAGTTATCGAGGAATGCCGGTGCAGGTGCGAGCCGAAACAGAGGCAGGTACTCGGGCGGGACTCGATCAGCCCGGAAGTGCTCTACGAATGTATGCTTGACGTAGCTTGAAAAAGGGACGGGTTCTGGGGGCGTCTTCTCGCGCGGGTCGGGGTTGCAGAGCCATGAGTCTGCGTCGTACACCCAGCCTCTCCAGTCCGAGGTGCGGGCCTGTGAAGGTGGAGTGGGCTTTGTGGCGACTGATTCTTCTTGCCCTGGAAGCGGAGGCATGGGGAACATGTCGATTTCCGATTCGAGCAACGCAGCAGCCTTGGGCCTGCCGCCCGTGAAAGACTTGCGTGAGAAGAAACGTCCCCTTTTGCGCTCGCCGGGGGAGCTCTTGACGCTCAGTCGGTCTGCATCGGCAGCCGAAGGCACAGCGAGGTTCATGGGCGATGCTTGCGGCAGCAGGCGGGATCTCGTGGCTGATACGATGGGAAAGACGTGGTAGTCCCATACAACTGGATTTCTGAGCTTCGGTGCGCTCGAGGCCCGTTGCTCCCACAAGAGGACCTGAAGGGGTTCGATGAGATCAAGCGGAGTAGAAACAGCGGTCAAACGATGCGTAAAATCTCTCAACTACCCACCCACATCTGACTCACCTTCTTGTCGCGGTTGCTGACAAAGACGACCCACACTTGCCACTTCCAACCATCGGCATCGACCTTGCGGCTGCCTATCCGTTTCTCAATGACGGTCTCGAGCTGCTGCGCCAGGAGATACGAGTTCTCCTCGCAGTAGCATCGGCAGTACTGCCGTTCGGGCCAAGGCGGAGGGATGGGCTCTTCCACTGTGGGAACGCGCGCGAGGTCTTCTAGTCGGCCATGGGCGCTCGTCGATTTGGGGAGAGGGGGAGGTAGGGTGGGAGAAGGATGCGAGGCGGGGGCAGCGGCGCGGGAAGACGATTTGGAGCGGATACGGGAGAGTGAGCTGCGGCGTAGGTTGCGGAGTGATAGCGAATGACGGCGGCGGGAGTTCTCCCCCGGTTCGTCCTGGTCACCCTGAAGAGGGGATGAATCCATCTGCGGAGAGTGTAATGTGGACATGATGGCTGGCGAGGAAATTGGCGCGAGGCGAGGAAGCGTTTCAGGAGCCGAGTTGAGTGATCGATGAGCCCATGCCCGGCGCACTGCCAGCTAAAATTGATGGCGTCGGAATGGCGACGACGTTCAAGATGAATGGTGATGGAGACGACGAGGAGTCATCGTAGCGTTGCTTCAACGTTTGCTAGCAGCAGCACTCATCATGTCACGAGATCCGAGCGGTGCTTTAAGTTCAGAATTGGTTTGGGGCCAACGAAACGACGCGGGCTGGACGGTGTTGGACCCTTCTGGCGAGCACTGGGGACCAACGAACAGAACAGCGCCAAGTAACACTCGCCTAAGTGGCGCATGCGACTGACTAGATGCCCAAGACCAAGAGGCCGCGCAGCCACACACAGGCAGGCACGCAGGCGCTGCCCTGCACCCACGCACCGCACGGCACCAGGGCAAACGGCCACGGTCAAATTTTGAGCGGCGTGCAAAAGAGCAAAGAGCAAAGCAGGTCGCCGCCTTTGCGGCCTTGAAGTTGATTGGGCGGGCCTTCGGTAAAATCACACGATGCCGCAACAAAGGCAAGCTTATCGGAGACGCCAAAGCTCCCAGGAAGGAAGAGATGTAGGGCATTCACACAGGATAAGCAGGAGAAAATCCAACATTCAAAAGCCTGATGCAGGATGAACGGCGTTGCAGGCTTCCATTAAAAAGTTGAATCGGAGCGAAAAAGTGAAAGGATACGATGTTGCGATGCAGTGTGCAATGGGCAGAATTGGATGCAAAACAATGATAGGTCTCTAGCTTGCAAATACGATCGAGTCAATCGAGTGCGGGAGGGCAAATAGCAACATCAACGGGACATCGACGGGAACAGGGGAGTGCCTGCCTCTGCCTCTACTTATTCCGAGGCTTCATTGCCGCCTTGATGCTGGAACCCGGTAGGGGCTTCTTCGGCGCCGAGAACGTCTCGCTGCCATTGCTGTGCGTCTTCTGCTTCTTGTGCGGTGCTGCAGAGCCCGGTGAAAAGTTTCTAAAGATGGGTTTTGGTGACGGTGCCGCAGGAGGGGTACCCGCATTGTCATCAGCGCCCGGCCCTTGGCTTTGACGCTTGGCCTTGCGTTTCTCCTTTCTCGATTGCGGTGCGTCTCCTTCGCCCGCAAAGAGAGACTCGTAGGTGTCGTCTGCTGCACTCTCCTCCCCCGCTCGACCAGTTGACTCGCCCAAGTCTTCGTCGTCGTCCATTGCAGACCGTGCCTGCTTGCTCTGATGAAAGGCGGCGGGGCTGATGGGCGACAGGAGACTGGGTGCTGCAGAGCCCCGCGACGGTTGGAGGCGGTTGAGGAAATCACTACCATGCTTCTTGGGCCCATTTGCCGCGGAGAAGCGCGGTTTGGTCTGATCGTAAGGCGAAGACAGTAGCGGCACCGAAGTTGAGGGTGGTGATGATGCGGTCGCCCCTTCCGAAAGCCTCGACTTGCCCTTGCTTGCCGGGTTCGGTCCTGCCGACCCGTTGCTAGAGGGCTTCGTCGGCTTAGGTGACGACGTCGAGGCAGCAGCTGCGACGGCTTGTTGAAGGCTGTCCTTGGCGTCTCGCTGATAGAAGAGAATGTATGCACTCTTGGAACTCGTCCCAGGTTTCGTAATGGGATCCACCAGGTCGTCGTTCATCCGGAACCACTTTCCACAGGGGCCCTTGACGTCAGCGACGTAGTGACCGCTGTGGCAGCTGCCACCAAAGTGATGGACGACGGCATAGAGCGAGTATGTGGGGCAGTCCTGCCCGTTGCTCGTCCAGTGGCTCTTCATCTTGAACTTTTCCGGGTATGCAATAGCATGCGGGATCTTTCCGCCAGTGTAGTTGAAGCGCTTGAGGTGCACAGTGAGCACATTGGGGCACGACTCAATGGCAAAGTGTTTCCGTGCATTGACGAGACGCTTGCACTTTTCACATCGGTACTTTTCTGATCCTCTGAGCTCGTCGGCGGCGGTGAAGAGGTCAAAGGCGTCAACGAGTGTGTCGCACTTCTTGATGTCCAATGACAGGTCGAGGATGGGGTCAAATGTATCCGAGTTGTACTTGCAGCTGAGGCAGGTGACACGACTGCGGAGCTTTCCGCCAAAGACTTTGTGCACAAACGTCGTTTCCCTCAGCTCCGATGCCTTGGCCTTGGCAGACGCATCTGCGAGGCAAGACTGCTGAATCGAGTCGAGGAGAAGTCTGAGCCACTCGTGGGCGTCTTCCTGGCGACCATGGCCAAACGTCTTGGCGATGACCTTGAGATTCTTGGTGAACTCGTTGGGTGCAGTGGCCCCCTTGGAAGCCTCTTTGCCGACGGTTCTCCGCGTAAAGGCCTGCAGGGCACGAACGGGATCGAAACCTCGAATGTCTCCTCCGAGGGGTCCCTTGAGCGTCTTTGACTCATTGGTCAGGAGAAGGTGTGTGAGGGGCGCGGTAGCTACAAGGGCCTGCATGGTGCTGTTCATGTAGCATGTGTTTCCTTTGTTGTAAAGGCCCGAGGGTGCGGCCTTGACACCAGTGGGCCAAGCGAGGGGGACCTTGCCGGGATAGAGCTCCCGCTTCTTGGAGGAAGGAGAGGATGCGCTGGCAGGAGGGGAGGAGGAAGATGAAGAAGAGGGGTGCGAAGGGGATGCTGCGGATGCTGATGCTGATTTCGAGGAGCTTGCATGATTTTGTGACGTGTTGGCGCTATCATTGATGGCGGGATACTTGATGCGAGGCGGCGGCATCTGAGACTTGTCGAAGCGTAGCGGGTTGTTGAGCAAGTCTGTCAGGGCCGCCTGTAGGCCGGCGGAAGCGTCGACGGTAGCGGGTGCGCTTTCACTGGAGCCCGAGGCGGCAGGCGAACATTTGCGGATCCCACCAGCCCCATTTGAGCCAGCGCTGGTGCCGATGCCATTGCCATTGCCATTGGTGGCGTTGGCGCTGCTGCTGCTGCGACGATGGTGTTTGCCATTGATGTGTGCTTTGCTGTGATGCGACACCTGCTGATGCTCGACGAGTACGGACGACGGCATCGTGACGGTGAATGATGTAAGCCGCCGGTACAGGGGAGAGGGAGGGGGGCGAGGGATGATTATTACGCAAGCGGATCGTGACCGCTGCTTAAGTTAGGTGAACGTGGTGAGACTCGTTATATTTAACGATGAAAGTGTACGATGGCGCGAATAAGGGTGGAATGCTGCGTTGCGCTTTTGGAGTCGCTGGTGGTGTTGGCGATGTTCGCCGTCGTGGACAATCGGCGCTGCCAGGATGCCGTATGAATAGTTGGGCTCAGGAATGAGGCCGTCGTCGTGAGCGAATATGAGAATGGAGGATGTCTGGGACGTACGAACGAACGAACGAACGACGGGCTCGTGTGACGTTTGATGCTCCGCCCTGTTCCCGTGGGTGCTTTTGCCGTCCCCGTAGTTTAAAGGCTGTCCATCGTTCGGCCCAGCTCTTGCCTGCTTTTGCTGATTTTGGCTGCTCTTGTTCCGTCCGTCGTCCTGCCACGCCCGCCTGCGCCCATCCGGCCACAATTTTTTCAATGAGACCTGGGCGAAGCGTGCGTGCCGCGTGCGTGCGTGCCTGGATGCCGCGGAACAACTCGCCAGCCAGCCCTTCTCTCTCGGGACGGAAACAGATTCGACGCGACGCGGACAATGGACGCGACGTTTACGAGGTTGGGAGGTGCGGGGGGGAGGGAAGGGATTGGTCGGATGGAGTAAGGTTTTCTTTGGTTGCCGGGTTGGCAAGCAGAAGCCATCGAATCAAGAAGGAACGCCTTGGGTCCAGGCCATCCTCTTCCCCACCTTAGTCCCCTCCCTTCAACGCCCAGGGTAGGGCTCCCTACCGCCCAGAGGAGACTCTTGCGTCCGTCATGGACTTCGCCATGACATCCCAGGTGGAGGCTTCCACAGCTGGCCCCTCGCAGGTGGGGCCGCCCTTGGACCTCTCAAGCACGGCCACCCTCACCCCGGCCATTTCAATGCCAGAGACGGAAGATGGGGCACTCGCAGACGCGCACAAGATTACTGTCAAGTCTCGCACTGGCCTCGTCTACTCGTCCGTCATGATGCTCCACGCCCATCCGGGAACCTCCACGAGCGTCTTCGATGACCACCCCGAGGCTCCCGAAAGAATAGCAAAGGCCTTCTCCGTGCTCAAGGAGAATGGCTGTGTGAAGCGGATGAAGCGTATCAATCCCAGAGAAGTCACGCGCTCTGAAGTCGCCCTGATCCACGACGTAAACATATGGGAAGGGTTGCAGGCCTCACAGTGTAAGTACGGATTCGTGGGGCTATACTGCTTCAGGTGGACAGACTTGCGTCCAATAACCCCCAACCGCCGCGGCCGCCAATCCCTTGCTGATCCTCTTCGCGTATGCACACACACACAACCACACGTTGTTGCGCGCCTTGGATGTCCTAGTCCACACCCGCTCCGCCCTGGTTCAGGTTACATCGCTCTTCGGCGAGTCAGCGTCCATCTACCTCAACGAGCACACCTTTCGATCGGCGCGTCTATCCTGCGGCGGCGTCATGGAGCTTTGCGATGCCGTCTGCTCTGGCACAATTCGCAACGGATTCGCAATCGTACGGCCGCCGGGCCACCACGCCGAGCCCGATCGCAGCATGGGCTTCTGCCTCTTCAACAATGTAGCCGTAGCAGCTCGCTGGATCAAGGAAAAGTACGGCGGAGATGACGTACCCCGGGAAAAGAGGATACGCAAGATTCTCATCCTCGACTGGGATGTGCATCATGGAAACGGGACGCAAAAGGCCTTTGAAGAGGACGACGAGGTGCTGTACATATCTTTGCACCGCTACGAAGACGGCACATTTTACCCTGGCACAGACTATGGCAGGTCCGGCTCCGTGGGATCTGGTCGCGGAAAAGGTTACAGCGTCAACATCCCCTGGCCAGGCCCAGCAATGGGCGACGGCGAGTACCTATATGCCTTTCACCAAGTCGTCATGCCCATTGCCGCAGAGTTTGGGCCCGACCTCATCATCATTTCTGCCGGTTTCGACGCTGCCAGGGGGGATCCCCTCGGCGGATGTTACGTCTCGCCCATTGGCTACGCTCAGATGACCTACATGCTAATGGGCTTGGCCAACGGCAAGGTCGTCGTCGCTCTTGAAGGCGGTTACAACGTCGAAGCACTGGCCACATCTGCCCTCTCCGTGACTCGCACCCTGCTGGGTGACCCAGTCGTCTCGCATACAACACTGCCCGCCGCCTGTGCACCTGCCGTCAATGCCGTCAATCTCGTCAAGCGCGATGTAGCCCCGTACTGGAAGTGTGTCAAGAAGTCGCCGCTAGACCCCGTCCCGGCAGAAGAAGAGGGCCTTCCTCGGACAACGATTGCCGAGCTGATCCGGTCTCACCGCCAGTACCAAGTCGCCAACAAATTCGATCTGTCCGAGCTCCCCGTCATCGGCAACCTCGCAAACGACTGGGGCGGACACGCCCTGGGCAGCGCCGACCTCATGGGCCGGTTGCCGCCGCACGAAACCATTGTCCTCTTTGCGCATGACATGGGCGACCTCCGCGCTGGAAACGAGCAGCCAAACCTGGCGCTAACGCCCGAATCGGAGACGGCGTACCTCGTCGACTCGTCCTCCCTGTTCCTCGAGTGGGTTCACCGCCGCGGCTTCGCCGTTGTAGACGTCAACCTCTTCACCGAGGCGTCATCTGCCGGCAGACCCGCCAGCAACAAGCCCAAGACGCGCGGTGAATACCTCGGCTTCATATGGGACAACTACGTCGACCTCTCCGATTGCCCGAACATTGTGCTCATCGGACACGCAGGCGCAGCCAAGGAAGTCCTCTCCCTCATTGAGCGCTACCGTCTTGACAGGGACGACCGCGTAGCGGCCGTATGCCTAACACTAGGCAGCCAAGAGGTACCCATGATCCCGAAGAACGAGCCAGAACTCCGCAAATGGTACATGCGCAACGGCCGGGTTTTCCTCCCCGAGACGCATACGTGGTGGATCCAAGATGAGATTACGCGCAAGCGGAATAAGCGCGCGGGAAGGATCGTCCAGGTCAATGAAGTACGGGCGATCCAAGTCCTACGTGCGGCGTTTACGGACTTGATCACGTTCATCGAGACGAAGCTTGCGCCGCGGACGAGCGCGGGCGCGAGCGCGAGTGCGAGCGCACAGGCACCAGCACCAGCACCAGCACCAGCGGACGAGGCTGCTGTCCCACCGACGACAGTACCAGCCGTGCAGGAAATCATCGTAATCGACGGGGACGGGGAGTCGCAGACGGAGACGGAGACGCAGCCTGCGTCCCAACCCCAGGGCGTAGTAGTCGCAGTCCCGCCACCTACCGACCAGTCCCAGTCTACAGTGGACGGCATTCCCAGCGTCAACGGACATGTAGTAGTTCCGAGTGATGCAGCGGTGACTGCCGTGGTAGGGTCAGTGCCAGTGACGGACCTGGACGGCATGGACGTCGACGTTGTGGCATCGACTAGTACGAGTACGGCTCAGCCTACGCTGCCGGAACAAGGGGAGCAGCCTCATCCTCCTGCCTGAGTGACTCCCTTCGCCCTATTTGCGTTGTGCGGTGGGCTCGTACACTGCCGGGGACTGTAGGGATATGGTGCGTGCCACAGAGCAATACCATGTGCCTTCCTTCACTGTGCAACATAGATGGAAATTTCCACTGGCCGGCCATCATCCCCTCACGTCACACACTCACTCATTCTGAGGCTCACATGGATATGACCAACGAGAATGGAATTGGCTTCTGACTGACCTGACTGAGAGAGAAGAGCTACACTTTGGGCGCATGCACACGGACATGCGCGCCTACTAGACCTTGGACGGGGGACGGGGTGGGGTGCGAGACGCGGGGATGAATCGGGGGACAACAAAGACGATGACGACACTGAAAGAGAGTAAGTGGGACTACGTATGTGTCGGGAATGAATGGCGTGGGATCGGAACATGTAAAAGAGAGTGCGTGTGTGGGTGCGTGCGGGGAAGGTTATTGGACAGACGTGTTCGAAGCTGGAGGGCTGATGCCAAGTGAGAGGCTACGATGTGTAGACGTGGAAAAGGGTCTGACTGACTGATATGAGGGTTGGATCGGGCGTGGATGTATGCTCTTGAGATACACGACGTCTTGCCCACTCAGCCCGTACGACTCTCAACGTCAGAGATGGGATCGATGACCTCAAAGTCTTCGCCATCGCTCTCTCCCTCTCCCTCGGTGTTTTCGTCGCTATTGTGGCCGTTCTCCTCGGAGCTTGCATTGACTTCCTCTGCCTCCGACCCGAGGACAGAGTCCGAGTCAAAGTCGGAATCGTCATCAAAGTCGGAATCGGAGTCCCGAGAGACAGCTGTACCAGCATACGAGGGCGAGCGCAGTCCCTCGGAGGTTGTCGTGGTCGATGCATGCTCGCTTTGGACGTCTGCTTCTCCCGAGGCGGGTTCGGAGGAGCGCACAATCGACGCTGCGAGGACGGCTTCTTCGGGCGTGTGGTACGCATCGGGGGCAGTCGGGATGGTGAGCATCGACGAGCCGCAAAGAGAAGTCGGGCCAGACCCGGACTCCGATCCCGAGCCGGAGGCAGGAGCATCGTGATTCTCCTGGGCGGCATCGACGAGAGGTTTGCTCATCTCGGCATCTTCGGAAACAGCCTTGCCGGTGCTCTCGGGCGTGGAGATGGCGGGAAGGGGCGGCTGGAGGACAGCTTGCGTGCCAAAGCGCTCAACTGCGCCAGAGCTGTGCTTGTAGGTCAGACGGAAGCAAACCATGTCAGGCACCGCGTCAACCAACTTGCGCTGTTTTCCGTGCTCACTGGCAAAGCAGAAAAGCATGATCTCCTGGCCGGGGCGAGTTCGGCTCGATCCCATAATCTCCGCCGCGGGGACTCGCTCATTCCAAGCCTGGCCGGCAAAGGTGATGTCGACGTCGAGGCAGTCCCTCGCCCACGTCTTAGTGCCGACGTTGCGCAGCCTGATCATGGGTCCAGAGATGGCAACACAGATGCTGTCGAGCTCCAGCTTCTCATCCTCGTCGGCATTGGCACCGACGTGTTGAGAGACTTGAGAGTCAGAGGTGTCCATGCTCGAGGCAGACTGTGCATTTTGGTCGGACGGCTCGGCGAGCTGTCCGAGGATACCAGTGACAATGGTGTACTGGTCCTTTGTGATTCGGTCCATATCAATTCTCACACGGCGAGAGTCGGGTTCCTGCAAGTAGGCGGCGGTACCTGCGAGGAACCTCCTGACTTGCTTCAATGCATCCGGCGGTGCGTTCCTGATACGTTGGCAGAGCGCGCTCTTGTCCTCTTTGCTGAGCTCAGACGATGGCAATGGTGCCTCGTCGAGCGTTTCGACTTGGACTGACGCCTCGTGGGGAGGTTGCGGTTGCTGGGACGCGTGTGCGGATTCGTCGGCGTGTGCGTCGGCGTCGGCGTCGGCGTCGGCCTCCAAACTCCTTACGTGGGATTGCGCATTGGCAAGCGTGAGTCGAACCGACCAGGAAGGCATAGGCTCATGAAGAGCAAGGAAGACATGTTGGGAGCCGAAGGTCTGTGCGTGTCTCTCACGTCCAGAGTGAGAGTGGTGGTAACACTGGTTGCAGAAGTCAAAGTCTGGGCAGGCGACGCACTTCCATCGAATGCCAGACACTGGACCATCGCATGGACCGTCGCAGTAGATGTCGGGATGCTGAATGCCCTCCTGGCTACGAGGAGTGGCCTTTTGGGTTGAGTGGTCCGACTGTGAGGTCGTGGCGAGCGTGGCAATCTTATCGAGATGGTCGCTGGATCCCGTGGCGTCCTGAGAGATGATCTCTCCGTACGCGGCCAGCCACTTTTGCATGGCACCTTGAATCTTTGTGGCACGACCGTGGAGCTTGTCGTTGTTCGACAGCTTGGCTTCGGCCTCTTGAAGCTTGCGGCGGAGATCCTCTGCTTCAGCTTGAGCTTGCGAGTACTGACGCTGAGACTCGGCTAGCTTCGCTCGCACATCCTCTTCGTCGTTGATCAGCTTCTGACGCTGGGCTTCTGCTTCGGCAATGGAGGTTTCGTGCTTGTGAGCCTGCTCAAAACACTCCTCGAGCGCCTTGTTGGCAGACGCAAGGTCTTGCTGCATCGACTCAATGCGCGCTTCTGCCCCACGGGCTTGAGAGGTGCCTTGATCTTTCTCGAGGCGCAGCCGTTCGATGAGAGCGACGCTGTCAGCTGCCGACTTGTCGAACAGCTCTTGGGCGTCGTCTCGCTGTTTGCGGAGAGAGGTCAAGGTGACCATTGCTTCGCCTGCCTCGCGCTCGAAGTTGTCAGCTCGAGCCTTGACAAAGGACAGCTCCTTGTGCATCTCAGTCATGACTTCCTTGAGCGCCTTGTCGGCAGCATTCTGTGGGGATTCGTTGGAACCAGAAGAAGCACTGGTAGCTGCAGAACCATCGCTGGTGCGGATCTTGAAGTTGAGCTTGAGAGTGGTGCGGGTGGCGACGCAGTGCTTGACCTTTGCCTCGAATCCAGCCTTGCTATGAGAGCTTGCGGCGGCGTTTTCAGGCCCATTGAGCCATGGCTTGGATGGGTCTGCGGGTGTAGGACGCTGAAAGAAGACGTCGACTTGCTTTCGCTTTTCCTTTGGCGAGGTGATGGCCCGAAGAGCATGGGTGGAAAAGTCTACTGCGGGACACCACTGTGGCAGGTCGGTGACGGTGGCGATGATGGCGACGATGCGGCGTCGAAAGTCCCTGATGTCGCTGTCGGTGTGGAGGCCATTGTAGAGAAAAGTGCGATCCAGAGTCTCCTGGCGAGGACTGGAGAAGCACTCTACGCGAAGGCCGCCGAGGCGGGGTTGCTCAGAGGCCATCGTGGGCGTCGGATGCGGGAGGGCGGTCAGGACGAAAGGGATGGGTGGCGGAGGATGGTGATAGAGGGGAGTGCGGGGCTACAAAGGGGTGGCAATGACCAATCGAGACCTTCCACGGAGAAGAATGGAAGGAGAAGAAGGGCCGTTGGGGGTTGGATAGGGAAGAGGGCAAGGAAGGAAACAAACGGGATGATGGGTGGGAGGTGGGGGGCAACGCCGCGCCGCCATCAGCCTCCGTTGGGCCGGAACCAAATCGCGACGCAGCCGCACGACTGACCTGACGGATGTCTGTCTCCAATGTGCAGTAGGCCGTCATGGCGCACCCTGAAGGCACCTGGCCAGTATGTATGTAGTGCTCGCACTCCCTCGCGCCGCGCTCAGACGCACGGACCGCGGTCACGCACACGCCCGCACACACGCCCCCGCCACGCGCTGCTCAGTCCGAGGTTCAGTCCGACTTGACTGACTTGACTGACTGAGCGGGTGCAGCCGCGGGCTGAGCAAGCCGTGGGCGGTGCCAAGTTGGAGCTCCACGCGGCGAGTGGCAAAGCACAGCACAGCACATAGGCAGGCCAGTTCTCATTTCATTTCAGTCGAGTTCATTTGCCAGTGCTCAGCAGCGAGGGAGAAGAAAGAAGGACTTGAAAAGAAGACGGAGTGAGTGAGCGAGTGAGTGAGACTAGCAAGGTCAACGTCAAATCGTGAGCTCAGCAGTCCATTCCGGCGGGAGCTAAATGAGTCGCACCTGTCTCGGTCAGACCGGGGACGGTTGCGCCCGCAGACGGCCATGCTGATCGGCGGCGGCGACTGAAGAGGGAAAAAGGTTACGGGCCCAGGAGGAGGTGATCAAATGAATGGTATGTGGCAGCGAGTAAGTAGTTCTGTCCATTGCGGCCAATTCACTCGCAACACACTCTTTGTCGCACCAACAACTTCTATACATTAGGAAGACACGCCAATTGTCGCAATCGCATTCGAAAAAAAAGTACAATCGAGGCCGCGTGGACGAACATGCACGCGCGCCATCTAGGAAAATGGGCGGAACTACAACACAATACCTAGTAGGTGCACAGACTAGTGCTCCTTAGTGCACCTCCTGCCCTTTTGCTGCACTACTCTCCTCCTTCCTTGCTCGCCTTACACCCTTGCCTCGCACGCCATCGACGACCTGCTTGATCAGCCTCCATCCTTCCAAGGGCGGCAAGAACGTCGCCACAAGCAGCGTAATGAAGATCCAGATCAGCGCAACAACGACCCAGCCCGTAAAGAACTGCCAGCTGAAGATGTACTTTTGGCCGTACATCACAAATGGCCAAAGGATCCACACCGAGAAGAAGAGGAAGAGACCCCACACGGCTGCGTAGATGGACATCTTGCGCATGTACGCAACTTGCGCCGCACTAAAGTGGGACACGGCCCCGTCTTGCGCCTCGACGCGCGGGTCCTCTCCCTCCCCACCCCCACTCGAAGAGGGTGAAGAGACGGGCAGCGTGGACAGCGGCGCAGAAGAGTCGTCGCTGTTCGTCTTCTCCAGGTGCTGCTTCTTCTCTGCTGTGCCCGCCAAGGTCGAGGCAGAGTCATCGTCGTGGTGCACCAGCTTAATCTGGTTGAAGCCCGCCCAGTCCCAGTCTTCCTTGTCGGGCTTGGCATAGGTGATGATGACGGTCAAAATCGGTGGCAAGAACGAAGCTGCAATGGTACCCCACAGACAGGGCAGCAGCGCTCCCGTAGTCGTCACGTCCAGCACGCCATTGCCGTACTTGTGCGCCGTGGTCAGCCACACGATGATCCCCGCCGCCATGCCGATCAAGGGCGACGCAATCGCAGCGAGTTTCGTCTGCTTCTTCCACAGAATTGTCAGTGGCAGAGTCACCATCCCCGGCGTCGTAATGATGCCCAGGAAGTACAGTGTCCAGGTGAGGGAGAGGCCCGCGTAGTAGAAGCCAGTCGAGACGGCGCATCCCACTAGGGCGAAGCCGACGCACGCCAGGCGGCTGACGTTGATCACCGAGCGGTCCTTGGCCGTCGGGTTGATGTATGTGTGGTACATGTCGGAGCTGACAATGCTCGACACGGCAATAATCTGCGCAGAGCAAGTCGACGTCACAGCCATGAAGATGACAATGACCACTGCCACTGCACCGGACTTGCCCGCCGTGGCCAGTGCAGTGTAGGCCAGCGGCAGACCATCAGCCGTCTCCTTTTCGGAGAGCATCCTTCCGAATGCCGGCCAGATGGGGTTGCTCTGCAGACCGACGGCGGCCAGGCCCATGACGGTGCCCAGCGAAAAGGGAATCGCAAAGTAGAGGATGCCGCCGAGGACGTAGCCGGGCATGGCGGCCGTCACGTCTGCACTGAATGCCTTTTGCCAGTCTGCAGACAGGGGCGGGGTGGAAGAAGGTGGTTGAAGGTGACTGCTGTCAGCAAGAGCGCACGACGAGACCCACACGACACGCACAGACTCACAGGAACTGTCCATGAGTACGAGACCAAAGTTGCCGAGTGTATGGAGGATGCCAAATTCGACGCCGCCCTTTGACGCCATGGTAAAGTAGCTCCCGCCCGCATTACCCGACACGGGCGTCTGTGCGCCCACGGCATTGACCAGATCAAAGAGGTGTCGCGGTGACTGGATGGCCTCGTGGGTGATCGTCTTGATGCAGAGGTACGCGACGATGATGAGCAGACAGACGGTATGGAGGTAGTCCGTAATGAACGTCGCGCGGAGACCGCCGCTGATGGTGTAGAGGCACACGCCGACAGGCAGGAGGAAGATCGATGCCACGGTGTTCATGCCCGTCAGTGCGGAAATCGTTGCCGACGCGCCGAGGAACATGTTCACTACGGCAATGAGGTTGTTGGCTAGGCAGAGGAACATGTAGATCCAGTGTGCGAGGGTGCCGTACCGGACTTTGATGAGCTCGAGGGAGGTGTGCGCGTGCGGAGCTTTCCACTTGGACTGGATGGCGAGCAGGCCAAACATGCTGATTTGGACGAGGGTGCCTGCTGCGAACCACTGTCAGTGTTGCGGGCGGGCAGGGACGTATATAAGGTCAGTCAGAACTCAACGCCACCCCCACTCGTGCACCGCCAAACTCACAAAAGCCCCAGCAACGCCATACGAGTACGTCACGACCGACGAGCTCAACAGCGCCGTCGACCACGCCCAGGACGAAATGACCGCCACGGCCGTCAAGCCCGTACCGATTGCGCGTCCGGCCGTGGCATACGTCTCGAAGTGCTGCGAGTCTTCGCCCGTGTACTTTTTGAGGAGGTGCGTGATCCCAATCATGCCAATTGCAAAGGCTAGGCCTACGCCCACGACGATGCCGTAGCCGACGCCTTGGCCTAGAGGGGGAGGGATGGAGCCCGCTGAGCTCATTTTGAGTGTGGGGCGGGACGGGGCGGGGCAGGGGTTGGTGCGGGGCGTCGATGGGGAGAGATCGGTCAGGGATCAGCCAAAGGTAGGAGGGTCGACCAAAGGCGGGGGAGGCGATTCGGGTTCCAGGTGAAAGGACGCAGCAGGACGGACGGTATTTAAGTCTTGCACAACGTCCAATTCCGCACAGAGAGGCAGGCAGGCAGGCAGAACTTCCAACCGGACTCCTGCCGATATTTTTCAGCCGGAGGTGGCAAACAACATCCGGCCGGCATTTGCAATGTCGGTTGACGTCTCTCGTCTTGTCTCATGCAGTAGGCAGTAGGTAGTGTACCACATCGAGATGCCGCTTCGTGATGCAACTGCGACTCAAGTCGTCTTCTTCCCGAGCGTCAGCCGTGTCTTGTATTGTATCCGATCATCTGCGTCGATCCTGACAGCTCAGCCGCCCACTCCGCCACCCGCTTTTGATGATATCCAGAGCCGTAATCTTGGGGATCGACTCGGATCGTATTTGATTGAAACCCTTCCTCCTACTTAGGTAGGTTGTCAGCCTCTCCAACTCAAGGCACTTGTTCAGTCGATGCGTATTGTGTTGTAGCGTGGTAGCGTGCGCGTCAAAAGCGGAACTGTTCCTTCGCTCGCACCAAGCTGCTGTCGCCAATCCAAATTAAATAGACGTGATCATCGCGTCGCGTTGCGTTGCGGGGGTTGCCCCGCAATACCGTGCAGTATCCACGCGGTGAGAGCCGCACCGCACCGCACGTTTTCACCCATCCTTGCACGCTGACCTACATATAAAGCCGGCAAGGGCGGTCCAATTGTGTTCGCGACAAGCCGCACCCAGTTGCAGTTGCGTGATTCACCCATCTCCATCTCTCACTTCGCGGCTTGCCCGTGGGCGTGGTCATGGACGTGGACGTAGACTGAGCGCGTCAGCATCAGCATTCGGAACGCTCTGGTGCTCTCCCGGACCTGGAAACCGACTAGACTGAATTGGACTGGTTGGCGATCTGGACATACCTTCTCGTGCCGTACGCTCCCCCTCTCCCCACCGCGACGAAGCAATTGCAAACGCGAGGCCAATGGGAAATGGGAATGCGATCCCACCCCACAATGGCGTGCTTCCGGCTCAACGGCGGGGTAATCGCCACTTCTGGGTGCGGGGTGGTCTGTGCGCATCCCAATCGCGACATTCGCAATGCACCGCGCGATGCGCGTGCTTCGTCCGTCGGTCGTGCTTTTCCGCGTGGCGTGGCGTATAGGCGGTATGAAGCAAGCTGACGCTGACGCTGAGGGTTCAACGCTGCCTTGTACGGTACGGAGACGAGGCTCAAACCAGGGCATTGGTTGCACTTTATTAGGGTAAATGTGTAAGCCACCAGGCCACCGGCCGGGTTCACTCTTTGTCATGTGAGTGCGGCGGGGCAGGCTGCCAGAATTCACAACGGCAGGGACGCACACACGCCCAAGGTAGGTCCAATATACACAAAACTTCTATTGCGATTCCACTGCACTGCAGGGCAGCCAGCGTTGCACACACAGCCTTCTCTACCTATCGCTATGTGAAGACGGCCTTCTCGGCCTTGCCGTCGAGGATCCTCGCCAGGAGCCGGTCAAAGGCTCTTGGGTTGTCTCTGCAATGAAGAAGACAAGAAGAAGTTCATGTTACGCAAACAAAGTCGTCAGTCAGCGCCTGCTCTTCCCTAGGTAGCTCGCCGTCGCCGCACCCGACCGCCGCTATGTACCGTACTCACAGGTAAACGTGATGCCCCGCATGGGGTACCACCCAATTCGTACCGAGTGGATTCCCCAGCTCGCGCTTCAACTTCGAAACGACTTGGCGCCCGGCGGTGACGTCCATCCAGTCGTGCTCGCCATAGATGAAGGAGATGGGCAGGTCCTTGGGCAGACCGGCGACGCGATTGATCATGGGGACGCGGGCCCACGCGCCTGGCTTGAGGATGTGGACGACTGTGTGTGGGTGACAGATGGGATGGAGGATGAGATCAGTCAGTCAAAAGGCGGTCGCTGCGCTGCGCTGCTGCGGATGCACCCCTGCACTCTGCACTCACGGCAGTACTCTCCGCTCCCCTTGGCCAGGAACACGCCCTGGCAGTAGGCATGCAGCGCCTTGAGCTCCTCGGCGGGGAGACTGCCGAACCTCCGCTGGGTGTATCTGCTCATGAGCATCGGCCCTGCAAACTGCGATGCCCGCAGGATCCCAAAGGGCGAGAAGTTCTGCTCCCAGAGCCACGCAAAGACGGAGCGCGTCCGCGGCGAGAAGCGTGGTGGTGGCCTCTTCTCCTGCCCGTGTGCATCCATTGGAGCATTCGCCTTCGTCTGGGCGCCGTCGCTTCTTCCTCCTGTGGACGTGGCGTTCTGAAGCCGCTGTGCGTCGCTCTCGGCTTGCGACTCCGTAGCGGGCACCGTATTGCTTTGCGGGTCGAGGACCTCGCGCTCGACGGAGTGGACCGACGCGGCGTCTGCTTCGATATTCCCGCGAGAGGCTTCGGGGATGTACGAGCCATTCTTGGGCGAGAAGGTCGTTTCTTGTGCAGGAGCTTTGCCGTCTGCGCCTTGTTCAGCTTGCTGATCTTCGGGAGAAGCGCCGACGCCGGCAGGAGAGACCAAGACGAGGCGGGAGACGCGAGTCGGGTGACGCAGGGCATACGCTGTGGTGCGAGGGGAAAAGGGAGTGAAATGAGCATATAGCCGAAAGAGGCAAAGTCGGAGCGAAGGCGCTACTCACCGACACTGAGGTATCCTCCCAGACTATGCCCTACAAGCTTCATCTTCTCGATGCCGGCCTTTTTCCTCCACTCTTCCAGACTGTCCACAAACCAGCTCTCGGCCGCCTGAACTCTGGTCAGGTCAGAGCGCATTGCTTCCGAAGGCACATGATAAGGCGGGCGCGAGGAGCGGCCCATGCCCAGCCAGTCGATGGCATACAACCGCGAATTGGGCCTAGACGCAAGCGCTGCAATGTTCTGGAAGAAGAAGCCCGTACCAGCGCCGTAGCCGTGCAGCAGTACGACTTTCTCTTCGTCTGATTCTGCGCTCTGAGCGGGTTTGCCAATCTCGAGGACGTTGAGGGCTCGCCTTGGCTTGCTGCTCTTATGGCCGCGCAACGTGAGATACGACAGCCAGCTGCTCCCACCACCGCCACCACTGCCATTGATTGCGTCATTCCCTTCTTCCGGGTCTACGGACACCCATCGAATGGACGCGACCTTGCCGTCGGAATGACACTGCGTCCCCATCGTTGCCCTCTCCTCTGCAGGGACCCCGCCAGAGTGGTGCGAATGCGTAATGCCAACATGCCCCTTCTTCTTCCCTTGCGAGCCACCACCAACCCCGGCGTCTTCGCTCGTACGCGTCGAGCTGGCCTGACCCTGCGTCTCAGCCCACATCTCATCAAAGACGGAGCTGTCTCCGCGAGATGCGTCGTTTCGGACATTACCGATGCGGGCGCCCTTGAGATAGGGCGTGGCGAGGGAGTAGAGGTAGAGCTCTGCCTGAGCGGCGAGCTCGTCGTATCGCCCTGGGTAGGAGAGCTTCACTGGGGGAGAGAGCGCGGGTGTATGCGGGAGGGAAGCAGCGGCTTCGTCTGCAGCGGCGGGGGAAGGGCCATCTGTGAAACCAGAAGGCTGGTCAGAGGCGGAGGCGGAGGCGACGGAGGATGACGAGGACGTCGTGGAAGGAGGTCGGGATGGAGACGCGGCTGCAGGGGTGCTGGCATGGCTATTCCTTCCCAGCCAGCTTTGCAGGGAGGCGCCCCAAGTGTTGGGAATGTTGGGGGGCTGCCATCCCGTGGCTGAATGTGAATCGGCGTCGGATGCCACCATGGTCAAGATGCTGTGGGGGAACGAAGAAGAGCTGCGATTCCAAGGAGCGTGATGGCCGGACCTATGCTGCAGAGAAAGTGTTCCAATGCGAGAAATGCGAGCTCGAATGGCGTGTGGGCGAGTGAAGACGCGGAACAAGGAAGTCCTCGGGGAGAAGGAGGCGCAAGGCGGGAACCTCGCCGCGAATGTGGAGGCAGAAGACAGCTTGGCTAATGTGCTTCGGTGACTAACTGAACTACCACGGCGTGGGGGCAGCAAGAGCGGGAGAAGGAGTGCGGATACTGACAAGGATGAGGAGTGATTGTGAGCATCCTTTTGTTCAACAGCTACATGACTCTTATACCCACCACCGCAACACAACGCCTCCCTTCCTTGTTCCCCTGGATCATCTTCGAATCCCCAACGCCACTAGTGCCTCTCGGCTCAGCAATGCCGGAGCTCAGCCGCGTCTCAGCACCGCGGCGTCTGCTCAGCGTCCTTCTGCGTCGCAACTTGCATAATCACACCCCGCCCGCCCCGGAACCACGCGTCGCCGCGTCTCGGCGCCGAAGAACCGCAACGTCACGTCAGGTCGAATCGAACCGAATGGAATCATCATTAAAACCTCAGCCGCCCATTGGCACCGCCGATGTGGTCAGGAGACCAAATCAAGTTAGGAACTATAGTACATGAGAGGTAACGCAATAGGTAGCAGGCGAGGGCGCGGGCGGAGGACGGGCGGGCGGGCGGTCAGGCGCGGCGTACGGCGGCGCTTCGACGCAGAGAACTCTCGATGCGTGGGTACCGACTCTTCCTCGGAATCTTCGTCCTACTTGCGGAGAGTGTTGCTCTTCTTTGCAGCCTGCGTAGACTCGGGAGCAGGGCGAGAAGTGTTCGTCCTCTTTGCGGACTGCGAGGACGCGGGAGCACGGCGGCTGCTGCCTTCGACGTAGTCCTCGTCCTCGAAGTGGTCATCTTCGTCACCATCTGAGTCCTCCATGATCAGGTTTTCGTCATCCTTGTGCTTTTCGGAGTTGTTTGCATTGCGCTTCGAGGAGAGTTGAAGGCTTCGCTTGTTCCGCGAGCCGTACTGCGCCGGCGCCGTCGACGTCAACTTGCGATGCGCCTTCTTGGCCGCTTCACGCTCGGAGCGGCAAGGGAGCGCCGGCACTTCCGCTGAGAGAATGCGCAGATGGGTCATTCGAACGAGAGGTGTCAGGGGATCGGTCATTGTCGATTGGTTAGCTGAAAGTACCCAGAGCTCACTCACTGGCCTCCGAGATGGGGTCAGCCCATCTGACCCGGCATGACGTCGACTCACCCAAGTCTGCCGGCGCGTCTACCCCGTCCGAGGCAATCGCAGATGAAAGCTCTAGAGTGTCCGTAGCGTAGACAAAGGATGCCAATCAGGCGTCAGCCAGTCGCTCCTCGTATTTGGGACCTTTGAGGCTCAACGTAGTGCTTACCGGAGGAGGTTCCGCCGGCGGCGGCCGGGGTTGGCGCCCCAATGGCCGGCGACGCCGAGGCGATTGGGTCCTCATCGTCTTGACTAGGAGGCAGAGTGTCCTGATTCCCTGCAAGCAGCGCTAGGCCTGCCGCAAGGAGGCCAGCGTTCTCGCCAGCCTCTGCTGCTTGTTCGGACGAGGTATGCATTTGCAAAGCGCCTCGAGGCGCAGCAGCCTTCTTGGGCCTTGCCGTCTTCTTTGGCGCGGCCCGACTGCGGGGTGCCGGGCGTGCCTCCGTGGCCGCTTCCGCCTGGGCAAGCTTCTTCGTCAAGTCAGTGCACTTGTTCTCCAGGGCAATCTTCTCTGCGGCCTTCTTGCTGAGCTCGCGCTCGTGGTGGGCAGTGAGATCGGCTTTGAGCAAGTCGCAAAGCTTGAGCTCGGCCTCGGTAAGCCCCTGGGAGTTGTAGCGTTCGGCGACCGTTGCCTCATGGGTCTCCAGCCTCGACTGGAGCGTCTTGAGCTTTGCGAGAACCTCAGCGTTCTCTTGTCGACTCTGGCCGAGATTGAGGTTCAGTCGCTCGCAGTGCTGACTTGCACATACGCCTTGGTCTCGGGCCTCCTTCAGATCCGCCTTGAATTTCTTCTCGTTCACCTGGAGAGTCTCGTTGCGTGCTCGCAGGGCGCTATTCTCTTGCTGCAAAGCGCCATTCTCCTGGCGCAGTCGCTGAAGGTCCGCGGTGGCATTCACAGAGGAATGCTGAGATTGTTGCGTCTGCCGTCGCAAGTCGTTGACTTCCTTCTGGACCGCCTCGGCTTGTTTCCCTGCAGTTGCGGCAGCAACTTGGGCGTCACGCAGCTGCTGCTGAAGCTCAGCCTCTCTGCGAGAGAATTGCTCCTTCTCACGACCCAACGCAGTGTCCTTTTCCAGCTGAAAACACGCGAGGGACACCTGAGTCAGTGCTTCATTCGCAAAAATAACAGGAACGGCGACAGACCATGCTCACCTTGATCATGCTGCAAGCTTGTTTGGCATCAGCCTCTGCTTGGCGCAGTCGCTGGCACTCGTCCTTGAGCTCTTCGACACGTGCGAGGTGCGTGTCAGCCAGCCTCGCGGCATTCTCCGAGCTTGTCAGGGCAGCCTGAATGCTCTGCTGAGCGTCGGAAAGGCGCTGCGCCAGCTCATCCTTGCTTTGAAGGACGTCTGCGAGCTTTCGTTCATGGCATGCAGCTTGCTCAGCTAGCTCTTTGCGAACAGCGGCGACTTCCGCAGCGGCAGCTTGGGCCGCTACCAGCTGCTCCTGGAGAGGACGCATCCTAGGAACCCACTCGGAAAGAGTTGGAATTGTCAGCTCTTCCTGAAACATCAAGGGGCAGGGGCGGGAATGAGAATTCACTCCTGTTTCGCCACCCTGAGCGCTTCGTGTTCAGCGGCGATCTTCGCCTCGGCGGCGGCCAAGGCGCTCTGACACTCTGCCAGCTGTTCTTCCGTCGCTCTGGCTCGCTTCACAGTATCGTTGAGTCTGTATGTATGGCAGCAGCGGCAGTGGGGAATCAGCACGACAATGTCTCGCGAATCCTGGCTTGAATTGGGGCAAACTCACTGTTCATCGACCGAAGCCTTGCTCAAACTGGCCGCGTCTTCGCAAACGACCAAGACGCGGTTTTCGCACTTGAGGCTCTCCAGCGATGCTTTGATCTCTTGAAGGTCCTGCTGCTTAGCGTCTAGCTGTGTGCGCAGCGATTTGCATTCATGCTCAACCTCCTTGACCTTGTCATGGGCCTGGCAGGATGGGTGAGGCGGAAATCACCCAGCGGTCAGCATACAAGTCAAATCACAACAGCACCGTGCTCTGTGTGCGTACTCACCGTGGCAAGGTCATAGCGAGCCTGCGAGTTGCTCTCCTTGTAGTGGTTCAAAGACTGCTGCAAGCTGGTCTGTTGAGCGTGAGATTGTCGCATCTCTTCCAAGCACTTTCGTCGAATGCCCTCCAGCGCCTCTTGCACAGCGGGCAAAGATGCAGAGCCTGCATACATGCACACGGCGTGGCACAGGGCGGGATGCAAGGCGGGGCAGGATGAGTAGGCGGATCGACCAGCTTCTGCCCTTGATGACCGAGGCCATGCATGCGTAGGTACATACCGCCATCAGCGAGAACACGCCTCAGCTCCGCCCGCAAGTCCAGGACGCCCTCATGCTCCTGAACGAGCTGTTGTCGAGCAGCGACAAACGCAGCGCGTTCTGCCATCAGCTCGCCGGAGAGGGCTGAGTTTCGTTCTTCGCACTTGCGAGCGGCAGTGATGAGCTTCACAGCCTGCGCTTTGAGCTGCAAGGCCTCTTCGTTCTTTCCGCGCTGGAGAGCCGCGAGACGAGCTTCCTGTGATAGTGGTAGGCGGATGAGCCAGACACTTGTCAGGATGACGGTACACTGTTATGGCAACGTCCACGTCGCTTACTGTGACTTACCAGCTCATGAAGTTGCTCACGGTACATGTCACGGTCGCGAGCGGCGTTCCATGCCTCGTACAGAAAGCCTTGGCCCATCTTCTCAAAGTCACTCAGCCCCTCCATCTTGACTCGCTTTCCTACAGGCTCGGCAGGGTCGTAAAATGCTGGGTCGCTGCTGGTGTATGGGGAGTCGTCGAGGGATGGTGTATCGCCCGAGCTCAGTTGCAGATCTTCACGGCGTGAGGCAGTGAAATTGAAGTTGAGGGCGCCCCGAGGGTCTGCTTCTGGAAGAAGCGTTGCCTTGAGCTGGGACTTGGAAATGTTGCTGTTCTTCCTTTGAAAGTCATTGCCGCGAGTGGCGAAGAGCGCAGGGGGCGTAACAGGGCGTCGCTCTTGGATACTGTCAGAGGAGAGGTGAGCCGCATTGCTCTGCTCTTGACGAGGTGGCTTGAAATTACTGGACTGCCTCGGTGGCCCCTCTGTGTCTTGTCGAGAGCGCTTGAGACCAGCAGACTGGTCGCCAAGACGGAACCGTGCAGCATTTACGGTAGTCGATCCCGCGTCGGTAGGCGAGCGCTCAGTAGAGGTATCCTGTGGGGAGCCTGCAGTGCTTGTTTTCGCGGATCGACGTTGTAATTCAGCCTCTTGTGCCTGTTGTGTCGACTGCTCATATGGTCTTCGAGACTTGGGTGTAGGGTCTACGTTTGAGAACTGCTGGCGTTGAGGCAGCTCGTCGCGACCCCCCAGGGAGAGTCGCCGAGCATTGAAGATGTCTGCGCCTCTCATCATGCGTGATTGATTCACGACGATGAGGGCCAGTTGAGTCTGCTTCTTGTGCGAAGCGATGTGTTCTGACTGTTCTTGGACAAGAGGTTAGCAAAAGTCGCACAGTCGCGAAGGAGGGAGGGAAGGAGAGTAGCGAGGCGGCATGCAGTTCATACATATGAATAAAAGCTTGCTTCCCTCACGCCACGCGACGCGGCCTATTGGGCGGGGGGATAGTCACAAGCAAGACTCTTGGAGATGGCAAACGAGCAAACAACTTCACTGCTCGAATGGAATGCATGCTCTACATTGCTCACATTGCTCATGAAAGCGGACTCATCATCTGGCAACAACAGTCTGAAACTCGCCGGCCTACTTACGCTTACTACAGGCCCATCTCGGCCTGCGTGAGCTTGGCAATCGTCTGCAGCTGAATGTTGCTCGTGCCTTCGTAGATGGCTCCAATCTTGGAATCCCTCCAGTACTTTTCGATGCCCGTCTCGCGCGTGAAGCCAACACCACCGCTCCACTCGATGGCGCTGCCAGCAGCACGCTGTGCGACCTGGGACGAGTAGAGCTTGGCCATGGCGGCTTGCTTCGTAAAGGGGCGGCCCTCCTCCTTCAACCGTGCGGCATTGTAGACCAAGGCACGAGCAGCTTCAATCTCCGTTGCAATTTGCGCCATCTGGAACTGCATGCCCTGGAAGGCAGCCACGGGCTTGCCAAACTGCTTGCGCTCGTGGGCGTACCTCACCGACTTGTCAAAGGCACCCTGGGCGAGACCGACCATCTGTGCGCCAATGCCGACGCGGCCCTCGTTGAGGATCTCAATGGCAATCTTGTAGCCCTTGCCCTCTTCGCCAATGAGGTTCTCAGCGGGCACCTTGATGTCGTCAAAGTTGACGGTGCACGTCGAGGATGCGCGAATACCGAGCTTGCGCTCCTTCTTGGCAATCTCGACGCCCATGTCCTTTTCCACGGCAAAGGCGCTGATGCCCTTGTAGCCCTTGGACGGGTCGCCTTGCGCAAAGACGATGAAGAACTCGGCCTCGGCACTGTTGGTGATCCACATCTTGGAGCCATTGATGATCCAGTGCTTGCCGTCGTCCGTCTTCTTGCACGACGTCTTCATCGCAAAGGCGTCGGAGCCAGAGGCGGGCTCAGACAGGCAGAAAGAGCCGAGCTGGGAGGCGTGAGAAGAGGAAGGTATGAGTTTCGAAAGTCAGAAATAGACGCGGGGGCCTGACTGGCATTCCTGCCTCATCCTTGACACTCACCTTGTCGGCGGCCAACTGTGGCAGGTACTTCTCCTTGAGGTGGTCCGAGGCGTACTTTCGCAGCACAGTGTTGACGAGGGTGTTGTGCACGTCACACAGCACAGAGACGGAAGGGTCGACCTTGGCAAGCTCTGTGGGCGGCACGGCAGTAGTGGTAAAGGTCAGCTGAGAGATCGAGAATCGACTTGGATCATCATCCACTCCATCTGCGCCACTCACCTTCGATGACAATAATGGCAGCAGTAAACGACCCATCTGCACCGCCAAGGTCTGCGCTCGTCTCGACAGCCATGAGCCCCTGCTCGAACAGACCCTTGATGATCTCCGGGTCCATCTTCTCCTCCTCGTCCATCTTCTCCACCCGAGGTCCAACGACTTCCTCAGCAAAGCGGCGCACAGCCTCCTGCAGCATGACCTCCTCCTCGGTGAGCTTGGCGAGAGAGTTTACGCCGAATGGGTTCTCGAACTCGCCCTCGGAGCTGCGCGCGGCAGACGTCGAGAAGGGTGCGGCGGGGGAGACGGCCGCGCTGCGGCTGGCGAGGGAAGGCTTCAGAGATGTGGGGGCAGACGACCGTGCCGAGGGAGCAGCGGCGGCGGCAGTAGCAGCGAGGTGGAGCCGACGGGCGGGGCCGCGGGCTGCGGTGCCACTGGCCAGGGAGCGCAGGAGCGAGGACGAAGAGGTAGATCGAATCGACATGATGGCGGGTGTGGATGAGGTGGGGATGCGGTGATGCGGTGATGCGGTGATGCGGTGATGCTAGGTTGCGGTTATGCGGTGAGACGATGGGTGCGTGAAGCTCGAGGTGATATCGTCCTTGTAATGGGGGAAGTGAGGGGAAGCGAGTCAAGAAGTCTCAACCTCGGACGTGACCGTTGTTATTACACTACGCCCGCCATCACCGCGAACACAACCACGACCACCACCACCTCGTCCTCGTTCTCATCTTCGCCTCCGGCCCCCTCTCGGCCCGGACAGGCGCCTCATGCGCGTCGCAGTGCGGGGCCCACCCCACTCGCACAAGCGCAAGTATTGTACGGCCCTTTGCTCCTGTCTTGTCTAATGAGCCACACCCGCCCCTACCTACCCGCACCTCACCCGCTCACCCCTAGCTGAGCTTAGACACCTTGGCATGACATCCCATTGAGCCCTGATCCTTGTCCTGCGCGCCGCGCGTCATCGTGTAAGCTCCCCCTGGTCACTGCTCTCACTCGGTAACTCGGTCTCCTGGGACACGCTTGCCAACCTCGGCTTCCCGGGCACTTTGGCACGCACTCGGGAACTCAAGCGGCGCTCACATTGGGCCGGTCCAAGCCGGTCCGGACCGAAGGGGGGCAGGCGAGGTTTCAACATGCTAAGTAGGCGGGAGGCTCGCAGAGGGAGAGCGCGCGCGCGTGGCGAGGGTGGAAGCCACGTGATCACCGTGAGCACTGGCACGTGACTTAGGCGCTTAGCCTCCACCAAAGGCGGGATTGAGCGGCAATTTGCAATGCGGAGCGGGTGGTAGCATACAATGGCAGGACTGGAACGCCATCGAAGAAGGCAGACGTGGCAGGTTGGCGGACTTGATTCAATCCGTTCAATGACACGGTATCAAGTGATTACGATTGCAGGCAGAAGGGAGCGAATTCTATGTGCAATAAGATATGCGCTTCCAGGTAATGAACGGATGCGTGGTGGCAGGTAGTGAATGGATGCGTGGTGGCACGCGGAATGCGAAAAGGTGCACTTCCATATTGTGATATCACCCCAAGACTTCTGGTTGGGCCAATGAAAGGACTGCCGCCGCTCAGAGCGGCCGTGGAGGCGGGGCTCGTCTGGGCATGGCTGCTGACGTGGGCGTCGCCGCACCAGGTCCCCAGCGCATCCTGCGGCGGAGGCCCACGCCTGCCAGACCCATGCCAAGCGCAGCAGCAAGGGGAACCGCAGCAGAGGCCTTGCGGGCCTCTGCTCCGCTCTCGCCCGAGGTGCTGCTGCTGCTACTACTGCGGCCATTGCTCTTGGGGAGGAGATTGGCCTCGCCCCAGTCAAAGATGGCGTCGATGACGTGTTCCACGGGCTCGTCGAACATGATTGGCAGGGCGGGAATCACGGCCAGACCGAGAATCGTGGGTCCAATGGCCCGAACCTTGTGATTCTGGATGCCCTTGAAGAGCGGCTGCGAGTAGTGGACGATGGAGTGGACGGTGAAGGCGGGCAGCGCCATCGAGGCCAGACTTTGGAACACGGCTCTCCTCGCGCAGATGAGGGCTACGTGAGCATTCTCCGAGTGCTCCAGCGGATCGGCGTGTTGGCCGTGGCCATGCTTGGCGGCAGTGGCAGCATCGGCGATGGCCGTCCCATTGGCGGCGCTGTTGGCGATCTGCTTCGTATCAGCGGCGAACTGCCTCGTCTTTTCAGCGAGACCTTCCTTGGCCTTGGTGAGGGGGTCCTTGTTCTCTTCGGCGAGGCGCTGCTCGGCTAGCTCGCGGTGATCGTTGCGAGCCTTGTAGCCGGCATATGCCACGTCGCCAATCACGTAGGTCCAAGAAATGCCGTACAGGGAGCGTACGACGATTGGCTTCGTCAGAGGCCGGAATGCTTCTCCCAATTCGGAGCTATACCTGTGGGGGCGGAGGGCGAGCGCGTCATCGAAGGGCAGGTCGGATCAAGGCATTCAATCGCCGCCGGGGGAGAGGTGTGAATGGTTTGATGGCGTCAGACGCATAATTCTGGGCGTCTCGTTTAGATTTTGCCTGGCAAGCAGCGGCTCCCCTCCGAAGCGAAAGCTTAGATTTGGGACTGGCGCCGACATCTCATATCTGGACTCACGCCGAATACCGAAGACCGGCGGTCATGGCTGTCCGAAATCGGTTGGCAAAGACGGCATAACGCCCTGCGCCCTCCTCGAGCGTCTCTGCTACGGGATCCTTTTCTGCCGTCGATGGAATGGACATGGCGGGGAGTGGACGGGAAGGAGAAGATGGAGTCGAGTTGTAGTGTGAGAATGGCAACTGTAGCACTCTAGGAAATGTACGGGAATGTTGCGGAGGGACGCTCCAGAGGAATTGCATTGATCCAACAGGCCGACGTCATCGTTCTTCTGCCCGCCGCGCCGGACGGGCGGCGTCTAAGACTGGGCTGGGCAACTGCTGCACGCGTTGCGTTGGTACGCGCCGCCTGCGGGGATCATTCGCACAGTAAACGGCATTCATTCACGGCTTCCCTCTTTCAAGCAATCGTCATTTAAGCTCTATGCCCGCTCTTACTCCCCTCCTCTCGTGCATCGACATCGTCGTCTTGGCAAAGGCAAAGAGCCTCGGCGTGAGGTGGGATTTTGCCGACCAGCGTCGACGTCGAGGTTGAGATCGGGGTTCGCGCAATAGAGCGGGCGGTTCTGCCATGCTATGCTCTGCGAGCGATTTGCAAACCAAGTGGGAACTCACGAGCGACGACGACGCCATCGCATGGAACATCCGAGAGGCTGCGTTGCGTTCATACAGGATGTCATGCAGTGGGCGTGCGGCTGGGCTGGGCAGGCGGGATTTTGGCGTCGTCCGCGGAAGCGAGGAGCAAGCAGCAGTAAAGGGAAGCAGCATTCGTCCTTCCGTGGAGTCTGTGCCAGCGAGCTTAGATACAATAGATGGACACCTGCCGTCTTCGCGTAAGATGGGTCAGAAGCAAGGCGGCTGGCTGTCCGCGGTCAGTCAAGTCGGACGACATTCCCTGCCTTGAGGTCGGCGTCTGAAAGGGAGAGAGAGAGAGGGCCAGCCCTCAAGTGCTGTTGGTAACCGGCGCTGGTACTGAACGCTGGCGCTCATGCTGACCAAAACGTGACCTGCCAGGCCGTCGTTGTTCGCACTCACGCTGACCCGTCCCAGCAAGTTGCTCATTGCGGATTGATTTTGCGATTGGCTCCAGGGCCGCGCCAAGCCAAGGGCATCTCTCGCCTTGCCGTCAGCCTGCCCGCCCGCCCGACCGCCGGTTCTCCATACTGGACTGCGTGGGCCCGCGGGGAATACCATGCGATATAGTGCGGCTTCGAGGGATTCCGCGGCTCACGCCATCGGGACGGAGTCTAATGCTATGCTGCGAAACGATACCAAGCTCCGTGACCGCCATGCATGTACAACCTGCCTGCTCATCGTGACCGGGGACACATCAATGTATGCACACCTGTCAAAAGCCGTACGCAGTGCGTATGTACTGTATGGTGTGCTATGCTGCTGCGCATGGCCCCTGTTGGAGCCCGGTGCCTGGTGCCTTGCACCTGTCGTCCGTACGAGGTACAAACAGTTGCTTGTGACCGGCTACTAAGTAGGCGCCATACCCGTCGACTGCCACCCGGTAGCTCCGTCAAACCGGCGGCGTGCTGCTCCGAGGCGTTTGCATCTCGCGCACTGTTTTGCCTTGCCATTACTTGCTGGGGCCTAAAGCCCGTCTGGAGTAATTGGTTCCAGACTCAGCTGGCAGCTGGCAATGCGGCGAGGGGAGGGGAGGGGAGGGCGGCGACCGGGATTGCGCGTGCAAGTGCGTTGGCCACCCGCCACACCGGTTCCCCACCCACCCATCGCCGGCTAGATGTCCTATCGTGCACATCACAATGAGCAGGTCCGAGGGCAAAGCAGAGTCTTGCGTTGTACTTAGAGTCCGAGCGCGCCATGGAAGATTACGCTGCAGTCCGCGGCAGCATGCACGCGCCACGAGTTCGAGGCAGGCCAGGCTAGACTCCGCAAGGACGTTACTCACGCACCTGAGCACAGATGCTGCAATGCTTGCTTGTGCGTGTGCTTGCGCTTGCGCTTACGAGGGCGGTCACAGCCAGGAAGATAAGCCACTGGAGCCGAGTGCGGGTGCGAGTGCGGGTGCGAGTCAAAATCAAAGTAACTTGCTTCCGTGCTCAAACGAACAAGTCGTGGAAAGATATCAAATGATGGCATTGGGTGGCGGGAGGTACAGGGAGGTACAGGGCTGGCGGCAAGTTGCTCCTGTCCTCCGATCGACCGTCTCACGCAGATGACAGAAGGCGGAGTCCCAATAGCGCCGCAAGGCAAAGTGACGCTGGAGACGACCATAATTCTGCGCCAAAGACGCCCACGTCGAAATGGCCGGTGGCAAATGGCAAAGGAGCGAGGGATCAGCACGCCATCCCAGCGGCAGCGGCAATGGCATTGGCATTGGCGGGCCGGCCCACTTGCTCGTATCGGATACCGGTCGCTTTCCCAGGATTCCAAACCCTCTCTCTCCCCGCGCTAGAAAGAAGCCTTCTCCTCCTCGCTCGAAACTTTGAAAAGTCTAAACAGACAACAGACGAGCAAGACCGGGCCTCGCCTAGCGTCGGAGAAGGCCGCGAGATCGGAAATTCCAGCCACTCCCCCCACCCTACGCCCACGCGCCAGCCCCCACGTCGGCGGCGACGCGACCAGTCAGCCAATCGATCTCATCGCTGTTGGGTGGCCCTGAGTTGGCGCCCGCAGTTGGCGTCTTCTTGCCCATCGTACGTATGTTTCAGAATGGCGCAGGTCCTCGTGTGGTTGTTGGACTGCGCCAATCGTGGGGTCGTGAAGGCTGTCTTTCAATGTCATTGATTCCCGCAGTACAGCGCTTGTGTCACGCTCGCTCGCAGCAAGATGTCTAGACTGGCGCAGGGGCCAATGTTGCGTCACTGACACGACACCACGTCTGCGGACGACTTTTGCAGTTTGCTTGCTCCTCGGTTAGAAGTGGCCAGGCAAGCAGGCAAATAGGCAGTTGGACATTGTACGTACGTCGCGGATATGGTTCGCTTAGCTGGCGTGGGCGACGTTACAGGGCAAGGTCACGCACGGGCGGGCAAAAGAGAATATTGAATTGCATTGCATGTTCAAGTCGAGCTTGGCGTCGAGGGGTTGAGGCAGGCACACATTGCAGGACCGGTAAGGCGAGGATGGCGCTGGCAAGTGGCAGTGGCAAAGGCAAAAACGAAGACGACGCCGGGCGCTCGCACGAGTCGTAAGTTACTCGCGACTTGGAATGTCTGGGTGTGGGTGGGCAGGGCAGGGCAGGGCGAGGCGGGGTGGGGTGGGAGAGCCTGGCGGCGTCTGGCGGGCGTCGTGGCGTCGAATCTTGCCGCCGGCGAGTCGGCGGTCGGCGTCATCTACTTACCGCACTGCACCACCGCACGCCAAGACCGAGCGAGTCTGCGGCTGCTGGTGGTGTTGGTGCTGCGCGGGGTTGAACGGGAGATGGGAAAGAAACTGAATTCATTGCAATTTGACTCTTGTCTGGGTGGCCGGCCGTGTGGCACCCGCCTGCCCCATGAATGCTGTTTGGCTCTGTTCCTTCGCTGGGACTCCCACGGAAGGGGCATCGATGGTACATACATTTTGCGCCTCGACGGAAACGAACGGGTAGGGGACGCAAGACGACGGGCGGGTGATCGCACCCACTGATGCAGGACAGGACAGCAACTGCGAGCAGGCCATGTGCCCCTCTCCGCAAGGCCCCGATACCGATACTGATGCTGCGGGCGCCTTGGCCTTGACTGATAGCGGGCGCGTGTGCGTGCGGACGGGGAATGGGCCCCGTGTGCGAGAGTGAGTTTGTGAGTGTGTGTGTGTGCCTGTGGGTGCGCCTGCGGGTCTGGTGCCTACTGTCTGTGCGCGCTGCCCTTCACACGCGGCGAGGGCTCTGCCCAGGTACTTGTTGTACAACACCGCTGCACTGCACCGCTTGCACCGCACCACTTGCTGCGCTGCACCTCGCTCGCCTCTGCCTGTCCTTGGCCGCCGCCGCCGCCCTCGCTTGCCCTCGTTGGCAGGTCCGTCCGTCCCGCCCAGCCGCACTCTTTTGCAGTGAGCGTCGCTCGTAGTCGAGCGCATGGGAATCACGGACGACGAGGGCGCGGTCGCGTGTCGCCGGTGCAGTCGATGCATCTCGGTCTCAGTACTGTATGTCCGGACAATTGCTTGCTTGCTTGCTGTGCTTGCTTGCTGTCGCGCTCCTTGCCTGCGGGACCGCCACATAGAGCGTTTTCGCAGCGCAGAAAAGAAGGCGAAAGGTGGGGCGGTGGGGCGGGGGGGCGGGGGGGCGGGGGGGGGGCGGGGAGGAAGACAAGCGCAAAGGGCAGCAGACGTTTTGTGGGCGTCGCAGCAGTGCATGACTGCACAGGCAGGCGGGCAGGCGGGCAGGCGGGCGGACCCACAGGGCATCGCACGTCCGCCGTCCCGACAGTCGCGCCTCGGAAGGACCTGAAGTGCAACCCACCCAATCAGCTTTGTCGTGGGTAGTCGTGACCCCATTGCGAGCGACAGACGACGATTACCACAGAGACGAGACAACGGAGAACGCCGCCGTCGCCGCCATTTCCACTCGCTCGCTCGCTCTGCTCTCAGACTCCGCTTCTGATCGTAATCGATCGGAGCGTCGTCGTGTCGTCGTCGTCGCCCTCGCCGCCCTCGCCGCCGCCGCCCGGGCCAATCTGCACGCCTTGTCCGGTACAACTTCCACCCGCACATCAAGTCGTCGTCGCCGCCGCCGCCGCCGCTGCCTCCGCCGCCGCCCTTGCCTGATCTCACATCTCCTCTTCACATCTCAAACTCCGTCCCCATCATTCGTTCGTACGATCGGTTTCGTCTCTCCCTCTCGTCCCCAATTATTCACTCGCATCGTCATACTCCTCGCATCGCCATCCTCTCTCTCACGTCGAGTCGACAAGTAGTCGTCGCCGCCCAATCTGCCCCCCATTCGTTCGCCCGCCGGCCTTTTCTCGCATCCTTGCATCAACGACTTACCCGCGCCTCGAGCTCCCGGGCCGGCACATCAATCAAACTCCCTGCTCGCGCCTTCTTCTCATTCCCGGCGTCCGCCCACTGTGCGGAGTTAACTCAGCAGAGACGATCCGGTGGACATAACCCCTTCGTGCCCGTCGTTCTTTTCGACGCAGACGTTGTCAAAACTTCCACCACCGACATCCAATAAGATGCCGCCCGTTCGGACTTCATCGATATCCTCGTCCGTGTCTTCCACCAAGACCAACGGCCACGGATCCTCTACCACGAATGGCGTCAATGGCGCCAATGGCGCTAGTAGTAGTAGTAGCAGCAGCAACAATGCCGCTAGCACCTCTTTTACGACGCCAGCAGCGTCAGGAGCTCCGGGCTCCAGCAGTCACAATGGCGAGCGATCGCCCACGATTGAAGGTGGCGCCGGCAGACCAGAACATGCAAAACAGCAGAAAGCCGTAAGTCGCAGCGGGGTTGCAGTGGCGCAGCATTGCAGGGTCGCAAGTCGCAAAGTTGATTCGCAGTGGCGGCGATCTCTTGCTATCTCATCTGCTGATCACCGCCTGGCACACTCTTCCTTGACCCTCGCCGGCATCCATCCCACAGTGCATCCATTGCCGAAAGTCAAAGGTGAGAGAGAGAGTGGCAGAAGGGGGTCTCATCCCGCAACGGCGTAGACTGATCTCAATTGCTCTTCCCGCCTCTGCCACCCCTATCACCCCCGCCACCCTTGCCCGCCCCTGCAGGTCAAGTGTGTAAACGATGGTGGTCCACCTTGCAGAAGGTGCTCAGAAGGCAACATGGAGTGCAAGTTTAGACTGCGAGCCGACGATGAGAACTGGAGGGAACGGACAGACGAGACCCTTTCGAAGCTCAGCAGTACCCTCGATGCCCTCTTGCACCGTGGGCTGCCTCCCCCGCCATTCAACCCATACCAAGGGCCGAGCACCTCCTATGCACCCAATCCACCACACTCGGCTCCACCTTACCCTGCGCAGATGCCTCCCCCGACACTGCCCAGTCCGAGGCAAGGAAGTGGCACGTATAGCCCCGCATCGAGTGGTCCAGTGAGTCGGAGCGTGTTCGCTTGCTTTGCTGAAATGGTCCACGCACTTACTCACCAGTAACGATCGACTCTCCACACCCTGCGGCATACAAGGCCTTTGGACAACCGCATCAGCAGACTGTCAATTTCAAAGCGAGTCCGAACTCGGACAATAGCGGGCCCATGGAATACTCGTCGCCTCCGCATCCACCCTCTCTGCCGAGAATGTCTTCTGCGAGTGGTAGTCTACCGAATGGCGACGCATCTGGCGACACTTCGTCGTCTGTACCGCATCGCAGGTCGATCAGCATACGGTCAGCCGAGCTGGTTCCCCCAACGGGCCCCGTAGCTCCTCCTTCGCCTGCCAGTTCCGTCACGTCGGGCGGTCCCCGCTTCTCCCACCCACCCGTCTACTCTTCGCTGCCGACATTCTCCCCTCTGCCCCTCGACCAGAACCAGACTTGTCCAGCAAGCATACTCCGCATGGTCACTTCGGACTCGACGCCATTCTACCTTACGAATCCCCTCCCCATGCGTTGGACCAGCGGCATCTCACCTCGGGAAAGCTACGGTGCACCCGTGGCATACATTGGCCGCGACGATCCCCGATTGACTTGCATTAGCCGAAGTATAATCCCCCTCGAAAAGGTGCGGATGCTCTTCATGTTCTTTGCCGAGAGGATGCAGCCTCACTCGTTTGGCTTTCCCACGTTTCCTCCCACCGAGCATGTGAGTCGTCGCGTGGACTCGGACTGTAGCATCAATGTCGGCGCTAATTTTCGACTGTGTTTCCCATCTCCCCGCAGATGACGCCCTTGATCATCTCTGCCATTGCCATGGTCGGATCACTACACGAAGCATCCTGCCGGCAGTACCACACCGCATTGAGAGCAGACGTAATGTCAGCCGTACCTCAGCATGAGCTCAGCGAAGAGCAGACGCTGGACCCCGAGCTGGGCATCGGCGTCGAGGAAATTACGGGAGTGTGCATCGCCAGCGCTTGGCTTGGCGGCGACGACGCATACAGGCTAGCCCGTACGGCGCGGTGGTGGGCATTGGCGTATCTTCGTCAATTCGACTTGCAGTCTTCGGCAGGCCCGTACGGCAGGACGGTGACGCTCGGCGAGGCCCTGACAATATTGCCGCCCTTTCGCAACATCGACTTGCCCGCCAAGCTCCGCATCTGGCTCGAGTCGTACGTCGTCGACGCGCAACAAGCATTTATGCACGACCGGGTCCCCTTGGCTCCGACGCAGAAGCCCAGCTACTTTTGCGAGGCTTTGCGGTCAGCCCATCTGAGCGGCAGCATCTCGACGCACGCTGGCCCGCGGGTACCGACACATGATCGCCAGCTCATCGCCCACGCTAGTCTTCTCGAGGTCCTACTCGACGCTCAGAGAGCCGAGCGAGCCAGCGCAGTCACTTCCACTACCGGCTGGAATGGCGAAGTGCATGGACAGGCGCAGGAAGACATGCTCGCCAGGCGATTGGGAGACTTGATGAGCCAGTTCGAGTCCATCGACCGGTGGCGGGATCGCGTCGGTCAAGATGAAGGTGTGTACAGAGTCACGACGATGAGGAAAGGGCTAACGTGAGGTCACGAGACGAGACTGACGATTCTCTGCCCCCCTACTCTTCCTTTCCGACAGACCTCTCTGCGGCGACGCCCTCTTCCATGGACGTCACCCTGATCTGCTTCCTTGCACGCGCATACATTGGCTCCTTGGCATTGATGCTTCCTACGATTGCAGCTGTCACGACGCCGGGTGCGCCAGAGCCCGATCACCTCACGTCTTTGTCGACATTGCAGGTCCACCTCGTCAACAATGCCAAGGACGCCGCGCTCTCGGCACTGGAGCTCTGCTGCGAGAAAAAGGGCAGAGGGTTTGGAGATCGCATTGTGGCTATGCCCACGTGGTATCATTTCGTGAGTGGGAGTGGCGTGGCGTGGTGTGGAGGAAAAGGATCGATGGACCAATCTTGCTACGGAGGCTGACCTTCAATTGACTTTGCGCCCTGCTACAGCTGTTGAGCCACACCGTCGGCTTCCTGCTTCGGCTGATCCAGAAGAAGCATCGCTTCCTTTTGGCCCGCGAAGCCAAATGTGAGTGCTATTGACTCGGGTCTTTGCGCAGGCAGCCTTGCTGACGCCGCGACCTTCTCCTTCCCATCTCAGCTATCCTTTCGCAAATCGAGCCATTTGTGCAGATGTACGTTTTCGAAGTAACGTCCCACGCGTACCAAGCCCCCGATGTGCCACCGCCCAATGGCGACTCGGACGACGGCAGTGCAAGTGGGTCGTCGTCTCGCGTGTGCGACCATCCCGCTGCAGCCATGGCGCAGATGATGGCCGGTGCCATTTCGCATGTCAAGGCGCAGAGCAAGGGTTGACGGCACGGAGGGCGTACGCTCTGTGCTATACCATTTGAGCTCGAGCTCGAAACGACCTGAGCGCGTACTCTTCGGGCGGTACCTATCTTGTACTTTCTTATTCCTCCTCTCTATCCTCGCGGCGCTACCTCGATTGTGTGTCCGCCTACTCTATCACTTGGCCGTCCTGCGCGGTCATGCCGGTCAAGCTACCGTCACAGTCCCATAATCTCCGTCGCCGTCGCCGTTGTTGTCGCCTTTTTGTTGTTTTGTTTGTTGTTGTTCATGATGTCCCTGCCCTCGCCCCATTGCCTTTTTCTCCTGGCGCCCCATCTTCCCAGCACGGACTTTCCCTTGCCCTCGTCCTGACTCGACTCGACTCGCCCCCTTTGCCAGCTTCCAGACCTTGTATTTTGTCTTGTGCTTCTTTTCCTGCGTCCGCGTTTCCGCCCCTCCCTCCCTCGCTCGCTCGCTGTACGGTCCAGGCTCCTTGCAGTCCCGTCGCGTTACCGTCTCCCTCTTGAGCCCAGTGCAATGCAGCTTCAGCGCCGTGTGGGTATTCAGCCCCCGCCTATCAAGTAGTCATCTCCTCTATTGCATCGAAGCATTTCGTCGAGGAGTCGTGAATGCCGAACAAATGCACACCGACAGTGGCGTGCTTTCTTTTCTGTCTCACTGCGTAAACCCAATCTCAGACCAGCGAGCGCAGGGTTCACCCGGAGGCGAGTCTTAATCGCAGGCGCGTCGTAGTGGGGCTCCTCCACAATCGGCGAATGGACGCGCTTTCACACGAGGCGAGGCCAGAGCGGGGGGCAGTGGTTGATTGGGATCTTCCCGCGAGGGAAGGGCTCCACATCTTCATATATTCCTGCTTCGCCTGACTTCCTCTCGCCGCACACAGCCCACACCCACACCCACTCCCACCATGCCGCAAAGCATCCCCGCCATCTTCCGCGAGACCTTCCCACACGAACCCGACGCCTCCCTCGGCTTCGGGTACAAGTCCTACCCCGACCCCAACCCCAGCGTGGGCGGCGGCGGCGACCGCATCCCGCACTTCGACTTCGTCCCCTCCCTTCAGGGTCAAACTGCCATAGTCACAGGCGGGTATGGCGGTATTGGCCTTGAGACGTGTTGGGCGTTACTCCAAGCTGGGGCTCGGGTGTACGTCGCGGGCCGCGATGCGGGGAAGTTCGAGCAGGCTGTGAGGGTATGGAAAGGGCGGAGGGAGGTGTTGCGTGCTGCTGCAGGGGAGGGCAACGAAGCCGGTGGAAAGATAAAGGTATTGAAGACGAGGAGTTGGCCCAGTGAAGGGGGAGCTGCTGCTGAGGTGGCTGACGCAGATGACGGGGAAGGCACACGCGGAGAAGTTGCCTTTCTCAAGTGCGACTTGGGGAGTCTGGAAAGTGTGCGGCACGCCGCAGAGGAGTTCATTGCGTGAGTCAACAAGGTGCGGGACTGCTGCACCCATACCGAAGAGAGCGTGTTCTCACCCTTCTGCCTGCCTGCCTGCCTGTCTTGCTCCTCCCGCCAGCCGCGAACAACACCTCAACACGCTCTTCTGCTCCGCGGGCGTCATGGCCAGCTCGGTGGGTGCACGCCACGCACACTTACACCCCGCTCACCTCTCTAACACCCCCATCCCCCACTCCCACTCCAGCCCGGCCTCAAAACAGCAGAAGGCCACGACCTCCAATTCGGGACAAACGTCCTCGGGCACTTCTACCTCATTCGTCTTCTCACCCCTGCCTTACTCTCCGCCTCTGCCTCTACCCCCACCTCGCCCGCACGCATCTGCCTGACCTCCTCCTCGGGGCACAACCTCCACCCTTTTCCCTGCTTCACATCGCAAGACCCCTATGCCGACCACGCCCTCCTCAACCGCCTCAGCCCGGGCTTTGCTGGGCCGTGGGTGAAATACGGACACTCCAAAGTAGGGGATATACTCCTCGCTGAGAAGCTCTTTCGGGTTTACTGGCTGCGCGAGGAGGGCGGCGGCGATCACGCGCCAGGGGGCAACACCCCTCCTCGCATCCTCACTACATCCTGCAACCCAGGAAACCTCCGTACAGACCTCTTCCGCTGGGCCTTTCCCCGCCTAGGCTCTCCCACTTCCTGGTCGTTCAATCCCATCAAACTCATACTGGCACTATGGGACACACTGTACAACCTCTTCTTCACGCTCCTCATCGTACCCTTCATCCTGCATGAACCGGCATACGGCGCAGTATCCCAATTGTACGCTAATACCGCTGCGCCCTTGCCCTCCGGCGGGGGCAAGGGGGGCAAGGCAGCAGCAGCAGCAAGCAATAATGACGACACCCGCGGCCCCTCTTACGCACCATACTTTATCCCCTGGGCGCGGCGGACCGCTCCGAGTGCACAGGCTTCGGCGCATACAAGGCAGGGGAGGCAGAGCCAGGATGCATTGTGGGAGTGGTGCGTTGCGGCTGTAGAGGAGTTTGAGAGGGGGAGAGGGGGAGGGGGAAAGTGAGTGGGTGAGGTGGCGAGGAGAATCATCATCAGGCAACTCTTCACAGGAATACCATACCAGCGGACAGCATCATCACTCTGCACAGTAGACTCCCGCGTTGCGTGCCCTCCTATCAGGTACAGAGAATAGCGTGACTTAATTCCGTGCCAAAGACACCAAGTCAACAAACAGACAAAAACGCAACATAAACAGGGAGAAAGGCATCCAATTGTATCGTATTAAGTACATCAACGTGCGTGGCCATCGCGTAATGTATCATTGCGGGGTCATCGTGTCGTTGCGTCGCGGCGCGTAACATAGTGCGCGACGCGACGTCTTCGTAAAGGGGGGGGAAAGGGGGGAGAAACGCTCGCGTGGTGGGAAGCTAAAGGGAGAAAAAATCAACAGCGTCGCGTGGGGGAAAAGTGGGTGTATCTCTAGCCGTAGCGGGGGAGCGGGACACACACGCACAAGCGCCAGAGAGAGGCAGGCTGATGTGTACGTGCGTGCGTGCGTGCGTGACCGAGTGAAGCTGCGAAGTAGTAGTAGCGTGTAAAACAACCAGGTCATGTATCGAGGGGGGGTATCCGTGTTCCATCTCCATCCTTCTTTTGTTATCGGGATGCTTTGCTGCTGCTGCTTGGCACTTAGAGGGCGAAGAAGGCGGCAATGACGGAGCCGACGGTAAGGGCGCCACCAGCGTTGAAGATGTTCATGATGGGTGCGGCGCCGTTGCTCGAGTCGGTGGCCGAGGCAGCAGCAGAGGAGGCGGCAGACGAGGCCGAGCTGGCAGCAGAGGAAGCGCCCTCAGAGGCCGACGAGGCGGCAGAGGAGGCAGCGTCCGTGGCGGAAGAAGCAGCCGAGGAAGCGCCGTCGGTGGCCGAAGAGGCAGCGTCGGTAGCAGAGGCCGAGGCAGACGAAGCAGCGTCAGTGGCAGAGGCCGAGGCACCCGAGTCGGTAGCAGAGGCACCAGTCTCGGTGGCGGCAGAGGAAGCAGCCGAGTCAGTGGCAGAGGCGCTGCCGGTGACGGGGGCGTCCGTGGCAATGCCGCCGAGGATGGCCGAGGCAGCGGAGCTGTCAATGGAGTGGGCCGAGAGGTACGATGAGTAGGCGGCGGCGTTGGCCGAGGTGAAGGACTGGGCGTGGGAGATGAAGTCCGAGTTGCCGGCGGCGGCCTCGCTGAAGAGCTTCGAGATGTAGGCTGGCGGGATGGTGGGGGGTGGGATACGGAAGGGTCAGCTAGCTGCTACGAGAGGCGTGTTTGGCGATACTCGCGCGCACTCACAAGGGTCAGCGGTGGAGAGGAAGCTGGCAACGGCGGCCGAGCCAGTGGGGAAGACGCGCTTCTCGATGCGAGGAGCGGCAGTGGGGATGACGGAGCCGGCCACGAGGGGGGCAGCGACGGCGGCGACGGCGGTGAGAGCGATGACCTTCATTGTGAGAGTAGAGGGTGTGGGTTGGTGAGTGGGTGTGGTGGTTGTGGTGGTTGTGGTGGTGTGGTTGCTTGGTAGGCGAATGCGAGGGAGAAGTTGTATGAGTAAAGTAGAGATGGAGGGGAGGAGCGAGTGATTGCGGCGTCGTGGTGGATTATATACCTTGACAGCGGTCGGGGTGTGGTCGGCTCAGTGGGCAAGCGGGGTGATAGGGCAGACGCAGCGAGGACGCAGCGGGGACGCAGCGAAGACGGGCATTCAGGCCACGAGAGGAATGTGGATGGACACGGGATCCTCGGTGAGCAAGTGAGCGAGCGAGCTACAAGGCATCGGCGGCGAATGGCGGTGATACTGTCGTTGCACCGCTCTGCACCGCAGACGCACCGCAGACGCACCGTATACGGCAAGGCAGGGCGAACGGAGATGGTGAGGGTTTTCATGGCATGGCGGTGGGGAGGGCAGGCGGCGTGGTGAGTGGGTCCTGCCTGTCACGGCGAGCAAGTTCTCGACTTCGGCTGGACGACGTTGACGTTGTGCCTGTTGTTGGTGCCGGCCAGTGCAGTGTAGTGTTGCAGATGCAAGACGCACAAGCACGACGCAGACGCAGACGCAGACGCAGACGCACGACGCAGCGAACAAACAACGTTATTTGACGAGATTTACGAATCACGGGCGGTGGGATTGGGGCAGATGACGGCAGCAAGAGGGGAGATGCGGCGGGTGCGAGCGGATGTGCGTCGTCACTGTTGGTTGCCGAGTCATGGCGGTACATGGCAACGGCAAGTACCATGACGAGGGCGAGTGCGGGTACTTACTGTATGTACTGACGACGCCGGCTACCTGTGCCCATACCTATGTCGCCATCTCATTGCCTCTACCCGCCGCACCATTGCACCATCGCCGGCTTGCTTACTGTAACGCAACGCGACGCGACTCTCTCGCTCAACCTTCCGGGGAAACGAAAGAAAGGCGAGGAGAAGGCGGGCAACGTTGTGCAGAGCCAATCGAGGAGAGCAAGAAGCTGCAAGGCGGCGGACGAGGGCCAGGCAAGGGGGTGGGGTGGGGGGGTTTGCAACGGCGAGCGAGAACAACACGCTCAAGTTCTTCAGAAGCCCCAAGGTGGAGATCGAGCGGGGAGGGGGCGGGCCAAGGGGTGTGCGGCGGGGCGGGCGGGCGCGCCTGCGCTCGTCGACGGACTTGGAAGGTTCAAATTTACCGCTCCGACGCTCGGTGTGCGTTCGGGCACTAGACCAGTTTGCGCTGGTCCGGTGAGAAGCCGCGGTCCATCGGGGGGCAGCGCAGGCAGCACGGGCACTGGAGCCCTTTCGCGCTTGGCACTCCACCCTCGGCCACCGCTGCGCGGACTCGGACTTTCCCATTGGGGCAACTTTGCAAAGCGACCGATGCGCTGCGAGTTGCTGCGTCAAAGACGCGACGCGACTTGACTTGACGCGATGACGAAGGGCGGGCAGGGCGAGGTGCGTGACCACGCCAATTGGGGGATGCTGCATCGAAGCAGCTGCGTCCATTTCCCTTGAGGCGAGGACAATTGTTGCTCTGCTCTTGTCGCCGGCAAGACTTGGGGTAAGGAGATGACCAGGGTGCCAGCGCGAGTGCGAGTGCGGTGCAGCATCGGGGCAGTGCACGCGCACGCGCGTTGACGCAGACAGCGACCGCCCCGCAACTTTGAATGGCTGGCTGTCACGTCACACACACAGCCACGCCGCTGCACAAGCAAAGACGAGAGCGAATCGCGAATCTTCTCAGCTTGGCCCATCGTTGCCGTCGTTGCCGTCGCCGTTGTTGTCTTTGAGAGAATCACCGAGGCACCGAAGCAAGCTGCGACGAGGCTCACCGTGCCATTACCATCTTCGAGCTGGCAGGCTGAGCCTAGCTTGGCCTGGTCTCTTGCCCGACTCGACTTGTCTCGACTCCCCCTGCAAACGCAACGCACGGTCGGCGGCTGCACCTCCTTGCTTCTACGCGCGTGTCGGCCAAGGGTGTGCGCGCGCGGGGGAAGAGTGTTGGACTCACAGCGGGGCAGGCGCGAGCGGCGTGGGGGGCGGGGATACCCAGAGAACCAGAACAGCGGCGCGGTTGCACGAGTTGCACGAGGGCAGGCGGGCAGACCGGCTCGGCACTTGGACACTTGGACAGCGCGGCGCGGCGCGGCTTGCTCCCACGCGGGTTTTTTGGGCAGTCTTGCCCGTCTGATTCGAGTGATTCGATGGAGCCTTCTTCCTCGCTTTCCGACGGGGCAAACGGCACCGCAACGAGCACAGCACCGACACAGGCACAGCACAACACGGCAAGCGGGGGACAATTCGCAGCGTCGAAATCTGACTCGGGTGCCATCAATGAAAAAAAGGCGGGTGGAATGATCCCCGCCCCGCCTGATTGCACGCTGATATTGTATTTTATCGACGGCAATCACAAGTCACCGCGACGGTGGCTGTGCGCGCAGGAACCATCCGCGACTCACTCGCTCACTCGCTCACCCGCCGAGTTGCCCTTGTTTCAGGGACGGACAAAACCTAACCGGCTTCCATTCCACCTTCATGGAACGCACTCGCGTCGCAGTGAGACATGAGGGGAGGCGAGGCGAGGCGAGGCGGGGGTGAAGGGTCTCTTGTTTCAATTCAGAAGTGAAATCCATGGAATGAGGATATTGTGTTGTGTTGTTTTGTGTTTGATTGCAAGGACGGCGAAATCAGGAAATAGCTTAGACTGAGACTGTGACCGAGGCCACCAGGGCATTCCAGAAAAATAAGCGCGCTTTCGGTGCCGGTGGTCTCCCCGTTGTCTGCGTCGCAGCATTCGTTCTCCTTGTTTTGCAGAACGCACACGGCGACCTTGGCCAGAAGTATTGTACAATAGCGGTAGCAATTGCACGTGCTGCAAACGTCCTGATGCTCAAGCTCGGCTCGGCAAGGCTCCATAGCCCATAGCCCGGGCGGTGAACAAAACGCGGCAAACGATGGCGATGAAGCCATTTCCCCCAAATTGGCCTGCCTACGCAGCGGGGAAACGCTTAGCGGCATAGCATGGGAGCAACAAGCAAGCCCGGCGCGAGCGCGAGCGCTAGCGCGTCCTCGAGTTGCCTGGCCCACGGGTTTGCGCTCCTTCTCTCACAGCTTGACCGAAAGTGGTCCTCGTGTGAAAAAGAAAGACTTGGCAATCAGAGTTAGACGTTGGCCTGAGCCTGGGCCTGAATCGGGTCGGGTCGGCTGGGTCGCGGATGGACGATTCGATTCCATGCGGAATGAGCCCAAACGCACGCACACACGCACGCACGCACGCGTAGCCGAGCCACGCTTCCCCACCTTCCCCATTCGCACCACCCCACTCCACCCCATCGCATCGCGTCGCATCGTATCGCACGTTCGACCTGACCGGACCTGATCTTACCAAGAGGAGTGTGGTGGAATAAACGGAAAGAGCATCGCCTCGCGTCACACCGCATCTACGCATCGAAGGTACGCTACCGCGCTACGACCCGTTCCTGGGCGGCCAACTTGGCTGGACGAGCTGGCTTTCCGGTTCTGGCAAGCCCGTCCGCTACGGGCATGAGCCCGATGGCATGGTACCAGGAACGCTTGCCAGCTCCTAGACCTTCCACTATGTCATTCTGGATGTGTCCCGCGTTACCACCGCTGAGCTGATCTAAGCCGATGCCACTGCAGAATGCCGCTGCCGTTGATCCAATCCCACAGCATCGATCACGACCTACCGTCGCTTCAGGAGGTCATACTGCCATATCGGGATACCAGTGCCTGTGTATTGTATCAGACCATGACCCAGGACGTGAGAACCAAGAAAAGAGAAGTGCAGCATTGAGCGCGTCGCGGCGCATCCAACAACAAAAAAGATAGGCACTGAACTGCAGCATCCAGGATTCCCGCGTGGTCCCCCACCGCAGTACTGACTGGACGGTACCCTGCTTAACTTCGCAGATCGGACGGGATGCGGTGCTTTCAGGGTCCTATGGCCGCAGATGACCGGATATGTTGTGTGGCTGGAGATGATACCCTCGCCCCCGCCTCCGACCAATGCGTCCATGAACCACCCGCCTCGGAGCCGAGACGG